>JAQIWX010000898.1:0-12785 GCA_034696785.1 Lepidocyrtus cyaneus | reverse complement strand
ATTTTAATTTGGAAACTATATAAGATGATTTTATAATTAATAATTACACATCACTTGTCAGTTGCACTGATTTAATATATTATCCAATAATAATTGTTTGCACGTGTTTCAGCTCCGTCATTGCTGACATTAAACAGATTTAAGTTTATTCCAATTAGTAGCGTGGTTGATACAAGTTATACCTAATTTTAAAAATAGCGTAATTTTATAAATGGCAAATAGTGATGAAATCAATGCAGTTTATTCTTGGAAATAATAATCAACCCAAAACAAAACGATGACCTTTCTCATGACCAAGCCATTTCATTGTCTTATCCTATAATAACCTTGGTTTAATTTTCTGAGTTGATTACAACAGCGAAGCACGTAGAATAACATTTTTTCTTCAAACTAAAATAAAAATGGTACAAATTTTGGTAATACTTTTGGTCGGAATTTTCCTCGTCCCTTTCCACTGTAGAGCAAATAACGTTAACAGAAATGATAAAAGGTTGATCAAAACCAGTAAACATCATTTCGGAACATGGATGACCGAAAAGGAGATCTTCGGCCTGATCAAAAACCGGCGACGCTTTGTAGACGCGACTGATTTCATTCATGAACCATTAGCCCATGACCCTGTGGACAATGGCCAATTGTTTAGTAAGAAAATATTCTGCAGGATTTTTATGGCGCAGCTAATAATTTTATTCAAGTTTAAGTTTTCATTTAAAAAAAATCACAGCCATTCCAAGCTCAACCCGCTACCACTCCGACGTCCTTGAGCTCAGCCGCAATATTTCCATTTCTCGGGTTGTAAAATTTATCAAATATTTTGCGAGCTATCACAACCGCTACTTTCGCTCCGAAACCGGAAGATCCTCCCAGCTCTGGCTCCTGTCTCAGGTCAAAGAGCTCGTTGAAAACTATCCTGGAGGGAGTGTCAAGGAGGTGGATCATTCCGAACCCCAGAAAAGCATTGTTGCCAGGCTGCCGGGCACGGATCCATCCTTAGCAAAGGAAATCGTCGTTCTGGGAGCTCATCTCGATTCTCTCAACAGGGATGAGAGGGAGAAGCCAGCACCAGGTGGGATAGGTGACGTCATTTTAAACATATCATGTTAACTAAAAATATTTATAACAAACCATTCTGATCTGATTACGACACCACCTAAAGGGGCCGATGACAACGCCAGCGGCACAGGAGCTGTCCTGGAAACCCTCCGAGTTATTGTGATGTCAAAGCTGAACTTCAAGAGAACATTGGAATTTCACTGGTACGCGGCGGAAGAGGTTGGCTACCGCGGCTCCACATCGATTGTCTCAAGCTACTACAGGAAAAAAGTTAACGTCGTGGGGATGCTAAACGTAGACATGGTCGGTCATTACGTGGAAGGCGTTAATAAAATCTCCATCAAAACGGATTACACTGACAATGAGCTCACCAAATTTCTTGAGATGCTGGCAAATGAGTACCTTGACTTCGTATTTACGAATAATGAATGCGGGTGAGTATAACAATTTGCTTATCTAGTAAAAAAATAATTACATAGGTTGAGAAAATTTATGTTGACATTCAGCTATTGATTATTTTTATTTCAGATACGGTTGCTCCGACCACGGCTCCTGGAACGAGTATGGCTACCGGGCGGTCTTCGCAGGTGAAACTAATAATTCACTGATTCATACTGATGGGGATACCATAGATACTTTGAACTTTGTCAAGGTCAGGGAGTTCATTAAGTTGGCGGTTGCCTTCATGGTGGAAATGGCAGAGCTAAGCAGGCTCTGAATTCGATGCAATTATAGAAATGCGTACAAACAAACGTGATCTGATTGTACTGTATAAATGACATAATATTTAGCTGTTGGTCATCAATTTTTAAAAACAATAATAAATCTAAAATGACAAGCGTTCAGATGATACGTTTCTGTATTTTTAAATGTAAATAGTTCACCCAAAATCAGTATCACACTTTAATCTACCTAATTTATAGTGTGATCTTGATCCTGTGGGCATGTTCTTCTGTGTACCGGAAGTAAATGGCATATGACTGCCTCCGAAGGACATTTCTTATCCTATATAGTGCGACTCGAGTGAGTATGAAACTGGATGATAACAATTGTGTACGTTATCGTTATTCCAATTACCTAAAAAAACAGAAAGTTCAGTTACATTCAGTACAAACTTGTTAGAACAATGTTAGAAGATAAATTAGCTAATTATTTTTCTTCAATATATTATATAGTAGTAATTGGGTAAATATTAACTTACGCTTCCCACGAAGGCAAAGGAAATTGTGAAAAAACCAGCGCCCCTAAACCCAATAACGTTGGTAAGTACGTCATTTTGGATGAGAAGCGATGAGTGCACGCTGCCCAAAGATATAGCCTGACTTTCACTTCTCCCACTGCTCTCTAAAATATGCTTTCTCTTGAGGATGTTGGGGACGGTAGAGCCCTATTGGTGAAAGGGAACAAGTCGTTTTGAAACATTAAGTTTTACATCAAAAATCGAAAATAAGCGTGTCTTAATTTAAGCTTACCAGTTTATGAACATCCGCCATAAAATACAGCATAATGCAAGGGGGCAACACTGATATGATCAAATATGAAGTCACCATTGGCGCGGACTGCCCTTCGATGAACAAAGCAAAGCAAATGCTTTTGTACAGAATCGTGTCCAGTGCTGCAGCCAACACATAAATCCCAAATATCTTGTTGAACTCCTCCACAAGCAGGCTCACCTCAGCATACAATTTTGAAGCCTAACATCAAAAAGACATATTTCAGATTTTGTCAACTAAACTGATATTATGCAAATTATTATTTCATTACACATATGAGATGACTTACCGAAAATAATTCCTCCGAAGACCCAGCCATCTGAATTTTCTTCACGGACAGAGCAACCAACTTTTTAAAGTACAACGCCCAAATTGACAACATGTACAACGACACATGCCATATATGTTCCGAGTGCATTACCACCAAAGCCCAAACCGTGATGAAGGAGTACTGCCAAATTCCATATTTCTGCTTGTTTGCAAGGTCGCACCAAATCTCTCCAACCGGACAAAATGAGGAAATCGTCTGATTGATGAAGATACCAATATTCTGCAGGTGACCGTGGCTGCCAGCAGCAGATTCAAGAACATAGAATCCTTCGTAGCTTTCCTCCACAAAGCTGAGTATGAATGAGACCCCGCCGAATGTGCTCAGAATGGCAATGCACAGCAGAAAGATTATTTGCTGTCGGGATATGCTCTGGAAATTGGGGCAAATTGAGTAATTACTCAAAAAATCTAGAATTTACTTAGTCATTAATTTAACCTTACTTTTCGGCTTTTGAGACAACGAGTTCCCCCATCGAGTGACGGAACTTCACTGCATAGGTTTTGATAGGCAATATTCCCTTGATTCAAAATGAAAGGAATTTTCTTGATCCTGATCCACATCAGATTAAACCAGGTTAGTTGATATGCCGCAAATATAATGTAGCTGAGTCGGTGAAGACTTTTAACAGAGCTGGAAGTCCTGCTGTCATAAACGGGGGAAAGCAAAATTCCCCAAATCACGTAGACAACTTGAAGGAGCTGCCAGGTTACAACTGAAATCTGAACCCAAATCCAAATTTAAAAAAAAACAGATTTTTTTAAAAAATATATTTTGTAGAAGTCGTCAGTCCAAAAATTGGGAGGATGTTTTGTTTACCTTGTAAATTATTCCAGCATCTTCCCATCGGTAGCGGCCAGACGCTTTGTCAAATTTAATATGAAATGGTGTGCATAAACTCCAGTGGAAATATGAAAGAAGCGGAGTGATAAATTGGGAGTATGGAAACATTTCATTGCTTTGAGTTTCCTCTTCCGCGAAATCAACAAAAATTGTCCCCATTGTCAGAACTAACAATGAGAGTTTGCACACGTGATAATTAAAATTAAATATTGTGAAATTTTAATCGGTTTTCTTCAAAAACCTTTACCGATCCCTAAATCCCAGTACTTATCGTTAATAAACGTTTTATACTACATATTACTAACCGACGGGAAGCAAAATTTGATCTGCGAGAATGAGACTAAAAAAATATTTCCTGTTCGTTTCCCACTGGCCGTTCGCAGTTCTTCATTATTTCCGCCAAATTATGAGACATTAACGAGGTGAACATAAATGAACGCTAATTGATGGGAATACAATGTGCACTCACAAGCCATAGCGCCAGCAAATGGTCGACTTGCAAAATTCTCTGAAAGATGCATAACGAGTTTGCTAACAATCAAATAAATATTTACTTTAGATGTCGCATGTCGTATGCATGCACCTACTCCACCCAAACTCCCCGACAACATCTATCAAATGCTAAAACAACAAATAGGTATTTATTTTAACTACCTTAATAGGCCCAAGCATATTCACAAAATATAATATTGGTTTGGGTGGTACATGCAAACTAATTGAAATAATAATATTTTAGGACATATAGGGGCATTGTGAGATTTTTTTAGTAGTAACCTACCTAGTAAGATACTTGAGTAATGCATTTTCTTTCAGTAGGTCTTGGATTGTCTGATAAAACAAGTAGCAAACTGTACAACAACTACTTTGTTTGCATAGGATTAAAACTTGAACTTGACATTACAGCCATTTACCGAAGCATTTTACGCTTATTCATATCACTGCATGCATGGCCTTGACTTTCTTAGCCGATAGCTTTTGCTTCTTTCTTCAACGGCTCACATTAAACTTAAAACAATGATCGATGATAAATTGTAAGAAATAAATTCCAAATACCAGTTACTTTAGCAATATAACTTCCCAACTATTCATTTTCCTTTTTGTTAACGGATTCGCGCTAATGTAATTATGTGCAAGATTTGTAATGCAAAATCCGATGATAAACTAAACTTCCTATGCATCCTCATGGAAAATGATAACAGCGAAAAGCGGATGCGTTATCAAAAAAAATTGCACAAATACATATTGGCAAATGTGTAAATACCATGTATTTGATCAAAGTATTCATTGCCCTAATTCAAGTCAATAGAATAGTGTCTCATGTTCATTGGAACGTGATTAACTGATTGCACAGTTTACTAACTGCCTCCAAGCTCGCAGGCAGGTCGGACAACAGTTGTTAAGTCTGAGTTTGAGTACAAATTACTAAAGAATTTGAGCAATCATGGTTCAGCAACTGAGCGTCGAATATGGTCAGTCAGGAATCAACAATAATAAAGCTTAATTGTGTTTTTTTAACAAAGAAACCGTTTTTATTAAGTATTTTTTTTTTAATTTTAACCCTTGTAGATGGATTTGACGTGACAATGGAAACCGAAAAGACACAAGAAATAGGTGCTGATGAGCCACTAGAAATGTGAGTTTTAAGCATCCTCAAATTTAATTGTAATTATTTTTTGTTAAGTCCTATCCAATTTTATTTTGGAAATTTAAGGACAGAGTATTTGGAGGAGAATGGGCTTGGCCATTGTAAAGACATTTATAAGGATTATCTAAGCCCACGCTACGTTATCGGTAAAAGAGGTTTCCTCACACTTTCCTTGTACTGGACCCTTGCCGGAGCCCTCGTAATAATTCTACTTTTTATTGGATTAGTCGTGTAAGTAAAAGTGTTGGTGAAGAAGTTTATCATGAGTAATCTAATCAAATCAGTTAGGATAAATATAAAAAACTAATTTTGTGTATTTATTTATGCTTGAAAAACTACAGGGCCGGCTTGTCCTGTTGCCCCAGTACAGCCTCCGATTGGAAAAATGACAGGAACGAGACAATCGAAGTTGGAAGACTTCAAAATAACTTGAAAGGGCTTGAAGAAAATTTCAACTTCTGCAAAAATGAGACGCTCAATCTTCAAACAAATATGAATGGCTGCCAAAATCAGACTAGTGACCTTCAAAATGAGATTACATCCAAAAATGCTGAGATTGAAAGGCAACTAATCAAAATTATTGAGCTGGAGGATAAGCATGCAGAATTAAAGAATCACACAGAATATAATCTGACCATGTGTCATAATTCCACTCTATACGAAACAGACCAGTTGGAAAGGCTGAAAAAGTATTTTGGGAAGAAGAGTTGGGACGCTGAATTGTTTCGTGCTATCGATGACAGGGATGAAGATGGGCTGAAGGAGCTCATCAGTTTTGGCGCTGACGTCAGAGGAATAATCAGACAGGAGACTGTACTCCACCGAGCTGCCAATTGTAGCGATAAGACGATTGGGTTGAGAATGATTAAATTATTGATTGAGAAGGGGGCGGATCCGTTTGCTAAAACAGGAAATGATTACACCTTCCTTCACAAATTGGTTGATGATGGCAGTTCCTTAACTCCCCAACAATTTAACGATATCTCAAGATTCCTGATTTCAAAAAATCTTTCCAGGATTTTCAACATCCAAGGAAATTTTTTCAAGGGTCGGAACACTCCGAGATATTATTTCAAGTATAAATTTACGACACCCTTTCAACTGGCGGTTCGAAACATCGATGTGGAGTCGGAAACCCTGACATTTCTTTTCCAAAATGGGGTGAACTTCAATCTGACTAACAGCGAGGGAGAGTCCGCATTGAAATATGCGGTGGAAGGAAACCGAAACATCACATTGTTATCCGACCTTGTCAACCTTGGGGCTGATTGGAGGCAAGTAAACAAAATCAAGAACAATTTGCTTCATGCAGCAGCTCTGTATGGTAATCTAGAGGGGATGAAATATCTAGTTAAATTGGGGCTGGACGTGAATGCCGTGGACGATCATGGGAATACTGCACTACATTATGTGGCGCTGTATGGGAATAGAAATAGCTTGGCAATGGTTCGCTTTCTGATTGAGAGCGGGGTGAATGTTAAGCTTAGAAATGGAGGCGGAGTTGGGGAAACTGCGTTGGACAGGGCTGGCTTCAGATATGATAGTGTGGACAAGGATAAGATTATCCAGTTGTTGCGGGATAAAAGTAACTGATAATACATGTTTCTGTTCTGAGGAGAGATTAATTCTTAGCTACCATTAGGAAGTTAAAAAGAAATATTCTAATATTATTTTAGTTACTTTGAAATTTGAAATAAAAGATTTTAAAGTTAAATTAAACTCAAAATTGGCGTGATCAGAATAAGATCAGTTATATATAGCTGGTTGTATATAGCTAGCATCAAAGCATAACAACTCATCAATCAGCGTCACTAAAGCTGTTTCACTTCACCCCATGTCTACATACATACCATATTATATCATATTTGTATCCTCTAATTTTTCAGGCAACCGTGAACAATTTCTTTTCGAGAGAGTGAAACGAGAAGGTTTCTAAAAAAATATTAACTTCCGCCGATAACTGCAGTGCAGATTTTAACTAACGCTTGTAATTGCAAGGAACATTTCAAATACTTACGTAAGAAAAACAATTCTGAGATTACTGACTACTCCATACATAGCTACAAGTTGCGTAATATGTAATGATAAATGTAGTCATCCTAGTAGTGAATCTTTTTGGCACTGTTGTTGTGAGTTTATCTGTCAACTTCACTTCAACTCCTTAATCAATTTAATTTTGCTGGGATGCGAATACGACCACGACCAAAAATGCAAGGAAAGTGTGTTAAGTACAACACAACAGTCATTTATTTTGAATGTCATCCTATAAATAACTAAATTCTGTTGATTCTCGTGTAATTATTGGACTGCATAACATAATGTGCACTTATCAGTTGACAGGTAGGCTCCCGTTACATAAATATTATTGTATGAATGAACAGATTTTGTCAATTAAATCCACTGTTTGCTCTGACCTAGCGGACAGAAGATAAACTCAGATAATTTAACTCATTTCTGATGTTAGGGAAGACTGATGAGAATGAGAATTCCGACTCCGACTACTATAAAGAGTAGTAGTTCAGTTGACTGGAGCATTACTGTCATTACTCACGAATCTGAGCCATAACTTAACAAACAAGTCTAGCTTTCCTTCTGCTTTCCTTATCGTCAACTAAACAGGTATTAAAATTAACGCTGCATTTTAAAATTTGCATAGGTACATTATTATACAGTTATTATAACGATAACATAACATCCGTTATAAAATTTACAGTTCCATGGGCTCATCCAAACTTGCTGTAGCCATTGTGGCACTATATTTCTTAACCGTGGGATCCATCAACGCCCAACATTTGACTTCAGTCAAATGCAATGGAGTTCTCCCAGCCCCACGGGCATACTCCGCAATTTTATACGACCATGTCGATTCAATCTACATATTTGGTGGAGCGGCCGAGAACAATTTCGCTGACGTGATAAGATACTCCATCAGCCAAGACACCGTTGAAATTGTTGCACATCTCCCATCCCCCAGCTGGGGAGGGAGTGTCGTCATGAACAAGTTCAGAAACATTTTCTACCTATCCGGAACCGGCAGCAAGGAAATCTACCAGTATTATCCAGATCTCCGCAGCTTCGTCGGCGTGACCAGTTTCGCGAGAGATAATCACGGCTACGCCACAATCATGCCTGATCCCGACACTGTTTTGCTCTTCGGCGGAGAACACCTTTCCACCAGTGTGGTGAGCCTCAATCTGAATACGCTCCGGTCGGAAGATATTGCTCGACTTCCTGAAAACGCCACCTTCCCATCCGCCATCTGGGTGGAAGAACAAAATTCCGCCTACATCTTCTACGGTAACATTGTTCAAAAATACAGAAGATCCAGCAACAGCGCCGAAAGGCTATCCCTCCAAGTTCCCATCAACAAACATGGAATGGCAGCCGTCTCCGATGGTTCATCTGGCTACCTGATTGGCAGCATTTTTGACCGGAACTTTGCTCAAAGTTTACTCAAGTTTCATCCGGAAACCGAAAGATTTTCATTTGTTCCTTTGGTAGGGTACCCGCCCGTGGACTTTTCTACTGTTGTCTACGTCGAGAAGTTTAATAGGATTTACGCTTTTGGAGGGTTCACGGCAAATTACGGATATCATGATGAGATCTATTACATTGACTTGCACCCAATGAGCCCTCCCCCGACAACGACTACGGAAGGGAGGATTTCCACAATGAACCCGGGCATTTTTAACTGCGCTGGAAGGCCAGACTCTAACTACGCTTATCCTTGGAACTGTGCCAAATTCGTGATTTGTCGGGAGGGGAATGGATATCCTTTTGATTGTCCGGCGCCCCTCCATTTTGATCCCCTTAATCGACATTGTACTTTCTCTGATAAAGCTGGCTGTGCGTAAATTGATGGGTTACTGGGGTAAAGTGAGTACGGATAAAAATTTCAGAATTAATTTAAAACCTGTTCCCTTGATTTGATTTATAAAAGTACATAAATAAATATTTATTTAAGATAAGTTTTAGTCGTTATCATTATTATTTCACTATCATTGTAGTATCACCTACGTCGTACCATTATTTATGTATAATTCATACGCATCGCATAATACAGGAATGACATATGTAACAACAAATTAGTGATTTGATCTGATCGGGCTGTTAGTTAAGTGGATGCGTCATCATCTCATTCATTACTTTTACATTCATTACAAAAACAAAACTGCATGCATAATACTCGATGTGATATACCTGATTGTATATGAGTATTCAAAATAGATAATTTCATTCATGAGTTAACGGCTTATCACTTAAGTAAGTACCTATTCCAGTTTAGTTACAATCCACTTAGGAATGTTGTTGTATTCTTGGCTGGTTGTTATTCGTATATAATTTTTTTTTGGACTGTTAGGAATAATCTAACATTCGATTTACGCAGGATATGCACAAACAACAAAAAGTGTTATGCCTATGCCCAGATTCTGACTTAATTTCCGTTAATACATGAATATTCTCGTGGAAAATGATCCGCAGCATCGCAGCATTACAAAATTGTGGACTGACGTAATGTTCTCCAGTTCACAGAATGCTGAGAAAATTGTTCCTGCTGTCGAATAGGAAAAACTGATAATACCTTACATGACAAACGACAAAACTGTCGGTCGTGTACTTTTCATATAATCTGATCTACGTAGTAATGCAACTAGGTATATGTATAATGTTGGCAGATGTTATCGATTGATTGGGCGAATCATTTATGGAGAAGCATTTCGACTTTTGAAATTAGATTTTAAAAAAATATAGTATGTATCAGCTTGCCCCCCGAGTCAACATTTACATGCATTTCGTTCTTTGTTAACTGATATATTTTTTTTTGATTTGAGATGATTAGTTTGGTTCAGCTGGAGGAGGCACTGTTACAACTCGAAATAAAAAGTATGATAGAAAGATTTAGTAGTAGGTAGGTATTTTAATGTGGGTCAAAAAAAGTCAAACATATCAAAACCTTCATATTATGCTCTTATCTTGTTGTTTTTTGGATGACGGGGGACGTATGAGACGTCGTTGCATCGTGCAATACTCGCATCGTCCAAAAAATATGACGAAGAAAAAGCAATTGGATTGCGCATAAAAAGTCCAAACTTATCAAACGGAATGATTCGTAGCTGATGGCGGGCTGAGGAAAAGTGTAGCTTTCCGAGGGAGTCTTGACTTGCCCCAGCAGTAGCAGGATTCCACGACGTCGTCGTTAAAGCTAAGCGACATACTTATGTAAAAATGCAAAGTTAGTCATGATAAGCCTTGTTAAAAATCCGTTCATTCATTTGAAAAAATTGTGTGATGTCTTTATTAAGCAATGAAATTACATTAATTAAGTAAACCCACTTGGGCAAGCTAACAGCGTAAAATCTAGCACATTTTTACTTTTTAATTTATTTCCCCTAGATTTAAATGAATTGCGTCAATTTGACCTCGTGTTGTAGTTTCCGCCGTGACTATGCACTGGTTTTGCAACTCTGGCTTTCGGCCTTGGTGTAGTCGTCGTTGTCGAACTGGGATGTGTTCCATTTCCATGTCTCCTTGCCTTACCTCCATTAAAGTCACTGTGGATGCATATTTGGGGGTTGTTGTTGAATTGCTCCTCGGAATCAATTCTTGGAAATAGATTTGGGGCTCAGCAGCCGGCTCAATCTTGATTACTCTATTACGCCTATCCCTGTAGACCTTGTACAGGAATTCTAAAAATAGAATGGGCAGGGTTGCAAAACTGGCAAACAGCCAAAATAGCATCACCCCAAAATAAACTGGGGCAGTAATCGGACTCAACTGTTCCCTTAATCTTGTCCTCCAATCTGCAAAGTGCTCCGCCCCACCCAAATTATACAAATACCGTTTCTTCTGCAATAACAAAAATTGGTGGGCAGTGAGATTAAATTCATTCACTCGATTGAACTTTGAACTTGTGCCTTGGCTTTGGCTTGAGTTGGAAAGGAGTCTCTCGTATACTTGATTTGTGAGGTGGAGAGGAAGATAAGATTGGTCGTACTTGAACCATCTTTCAAACAAGCCAGACTCCACAATCTGTGCCAGGCTGTGAGCAAACATGGGCTGGAAATATGAATTAGATATGACAAAAAATATGCCCAGCTCCAGCCCATGTACTCTATGCGACTTGGAAACCCAAGTGGAGCTCAGCTGTGGAAATATACGACGAACATGTTCAACCACATAATCCTCATCTATTATTGAAATCTCGTTGGGCAAATTTATTTCAACTGTCCCGTTGTCCACAGCCGTCCAATTCTTTAAAGCAAGGAATGCAAAGTCAGCTTCCGAACTTGAGTAAAACCATGAAACGGTCTTGGGCATCTTCCTGAAGTCTTCTGTTCTTCCTGACTGGTTAGCATATGAAACGTTAGGAAGCCCATGGCTGTGGAGACAGGAATAGGGGGCATCATCATGACATGCCGTGACCGTCCCTTTCATAATATTTTCATTCATTAAGTGATGGAACTCCGTGGGAACGAGAGGTTCAATCTGATGGGACAAGGATGAGAACATGTCCCCCTGGTAGAGCTGCGAGACGAGCAGGAGCCCCAGATTCCACAATCCCCACACGAGGATCGCGGTGGATTGGTTGACCCTCATGAAAGGCGAGTTTTCGGGTTGGCCGAGTAGGAGCGTGCTCAAAGAGGACCAACGCTCCAGAAACTGTTTAAGTGCAGTTGGGAAGGACGGCGAGGGTGAAGTTGAAGTGGAGCACATTTTTAAACTGAGTATCCCAGCAACAGAGAGACTTGTGATGGTGATCAGCAGCCAAACGGACAAATCAAAAGGTTCCAACATACCAGCTACTCGAGTTTCCGTTTGCAGTTGGCTCGTATCCCGGCTGATTGTAGCAAATGAATATTTTAGATTCACATTCCCATATGACAGGTAACTTGCTGATTGATTCAGAATGACGAGGCCGCTTGGCTCAGCCCCTTCTCTAGCCAGTGCATAGGAATTACTTTCGATAATGTTCTTATATGTTGTAAGCACATGCGAGTTTTTATATGTAAGGTTGTATTTATGAGCAATGGTGAGCAAAGTGCAGGGATCAAATTTTTCAGTCCATACAGAAGACCTATAAATTTCCGTCATGTCATAATCCAGTCGGCATATTTGATTAATATCATCGCCACTAAATTTTATAATATAAGGATATGTATAAACGTGTCCGTTCTGCATGTCACGATGGAGTGCAGTCCACAGTTTTCGGATTTGCTCTTTTCCAAGCCCTCCTCCTCCTCTTGCCTCAATTGGAACAAGTTGGTATTCTTCAGTTGGACTACAGGTTAGGCAAATCAAGTCCACCTGTTTCATATTGTCGTTGTTGATATACATGAAAACCGTACCAGGAACCGGAACCTTGATCAGGTGTTCCAGAAGCATCTCAGCTCTCTGATGATAAGGCAAACCAAAGATCCACATG
>JAQIWX010000897.1:0-12785 GCA_034696785.1 Lepidocyrtus cyaneus | reverse complement strand
ATCTTCATCAGTCTTCACTTGTGTTGAAGAACAAAGGTCTTCTTTGACTTCCATCTCCTCTTTACTTTGAATTTGAATCCATCATTTATGTCGGGCCAACAACAACAACTTTCCGCACGCGACCAACAAATAACTAGCCCGTAGTTATCGACATCATCATCATCATCGCCATCAACTTTAAGAAATCATCTAGTTTCCTTGTGCTCCCATTTACTCGATAGTTATTCCAATGGACGAAAGTAGCAACTCAAATTTCAATTACCAGTCTTCAGCATTCGTTGATTGTGTGAAAATCCGTGTTCGTGCTTGCCAACTCCACCATACATTTAAGTGGCTTCATCTCACCGTAGATCTGCACTCCTACTTGATTTACCTTTCCATCTCGGATATGTACCCTTGTAAAAGCGGCCACGATTGCTGAGAATAAGACTGAGAATTTTTTTTATTGTTAGTAAGTAATAACTAGTGTGTACTAATTTATTTTTCATTTTTTAAAGGGTTTGAGAAAAGTCTGTTTAGTTACATATATAATATTAATGAGTTTATACGAAGCGTATTGAATCTCAAAGAGAAAGTTACTGCTGAGGTCGGCTCCAACTGTTCCGAAAAAAACACTAATCATCTCTGTGGTATTCACTGCCAACAAACGGACCAAGATTTTGCACAGAGAAAAAGGAATTGAACTCATCTTGCTTGGGCAACGACACTGGTATAGAAATTAAAGATAATTTAGCGATTTTTCCCTGGTACAAGAAGAATAACCTTCATAAGAAAACAACATGCAGTCCATTTTGAATAAGTCCATGATGGGAGTTGGGCTCCTGTTGAGGGGCTCCGGAAAACAGGTTGCTGGTGGGAGGAATGCACTCATCCCGTTTGAAAACTGCATCGCTCCACAAGCTGCCACAAGCTTCCGTCTATTTTCCACTAAGCTTGGAGGTGCTGCTGCGGCGTCTCCGGAAGAGCCGGAGAAATCTGTATTCATCTCTCAATCGGCGGACATCCATACAAATCTGGCCCTTGAGGATTGGCTCTACAAAAATTTCAATTTTGACAAACATCAAGTCCTCCTCTTGTGGCGGAATGATCCCTGTGTGGTCATTGGGAGACATCAGAATCCCTGGGCGGAAGTGGATGTTGGACTAGCTGAAGAAAAGAATCTGCCCATTGCCAGGAGAAACTCGGGAGGGGGCTGTGTCTATCATGATCGGGGGAACTTGAACTGCACGTTCTTCACTCCGAGAGCCGGCTACGATAGGAAGAAGAACTTGGAAGTGATATGCCGGGCGTTGGATAGGAAGTTGGGGATTCAGGCTGAAATCTCTCCGAGGGAGGATGTCACCCTGCATGGATACAAGGTATAGAAGCTGAAGCTGTCAAAATTTCTTACATCATTAGGTTTTTGTTTCCTTTTCCCTAAAATATTGGATCGTTATATAAATTGGTGTCAAATAAAATCTTGGCTGCTATGTTGCTCCCATGCTCTTGGTAGTTGGTTGTTGGTACAAGGTTGAGCTATTATTGTAGAAAGCTGCAATTCAACCGGCAACGGTATCATATTTTGAGGGGATCACACGGGAATGAAATGGATGGGATGGGATACGTATGGCTTTCTTTATGATAGCAATGAAGAAAGCCTGCCTTGGCCGTATCATGTATGGTTGGCTTTCTCCAATATTTCCAAGTTAGTTCACTTCAGGAAACAGGGAGGGGAAAGTTATTAAAACCGATCTTTCTGGCAAAACAGGAAGATGTGAAAAATGATCCTGTGATGACAAGCAGAGCTTTCTTCCAAGACTTGTTTTTTTAGACTTTTTTACTGCGTTTAATCTTCGAGTTATGGATGGTGTTGTGTTAGGCGTGTATGCTCGCAGCAACCAACTAACTCTGGCTGGGATTTAGTTAGTCTGTCTTGTCATTCGGCAAG
This sequence comes from Lepidocyrtus cyaneus, assembly GCA_034696785.1. Lineage (NCBI taxonomy): Eukaryota > Metazoa > Arthropoda > Collembola > Entomobryomorpha > Entomobryidae > Lepidocyrtus > Lepidocyrtus cyaneus. Next base: position 10,858 of record JAQIWX010000897.1, on the reverse strand, counting down.
ATATAGCTGGTGTGTACAAGATGGATGAAATATTCACTTTAATATTGAAATGCCCCATGCAATTATGAGTACTACTCGTACTAAAACAGTTTGGCTTTGATTTTTTCTTCCACAGGTCTCTGGAACTGCAGCAAAACTGGGAAAGAATGCGTATCATCATTGCACCGTGCTTGTTGACGCTGACTTGAAAAAACTATCGGCTCTTTTGAATCCAAATACGGTGAGTTCATATGACATCACTATTTTTCGTTTTTTGCCAGTGATTAATGAACTTTAATTTCATGATTATAATGAATTTCTGTTTCGTGTTGCTGTACAGAAAGGTCTGGAGTCAAAAGCAACACAAAGTGTGAAAGCACCGGTGAAAAACCTCAAAGATGCGAACAAAGAAGCCACCGTTGAAAATGTGCTTGCATCCATCGGCTACGAGTTCCTCAGAACTGATACGAGCGGCAATGATGGGGGCAATGAACTGATTCAGAAGCAACGTGGTTTCCAAATGGTCAATCCCACAAATGAATGGTAAGGATAATGTTGGAAAAGGCTATGATTCTAATTGCTATCGAGTTACCTGAAATAGGTTTAGAGTTCGATATCTAAGCTGATTTTCTGGTTTTCTTTTTTATCAACGACTCAATTTCTTAATCATGTTCTAACATCATCATTTTTTATATTGGACTAACTCCATAGGTTTCCCGGCTTGGATAAAATTCGCACAGAGTACAGAAGCTGGGCCTGGAATTACGGAAAAACGCCAGAGTTTGCTTTTCACAAAACGTACCCAGTCGGGCTGGGCAGAGATGGGGAGATTGTAACAAACATCACTTTCAGAATGCAGGTGGTCAAAGGTCTTATCCAGGAAGCAACTTTGGAAATACCGTCTGACAGGCAGAGTCTACTTGATCCCACCACTTTTGCTGACCTATCCGCTTTTAAATCAGCCTTAACGGATCGGCCATTTCATATGGCCATTTTATCCACTTTCGAAGGATTACTATTCAAGAGGAACAACCCCGTGAGTATGAGTGTTACCCACCAGAGAATGCGCGAGTCCATTTTTTAATACAAAGATAAAATGCTTTCTCCTTTGATTGATTGTCGGACGTTGGTTATTTCTTTACTTTTATTTGACGTAACTATTTTCTAAGTATGTAATGTATCATTGATAAAGTTGCCCAAACAAGAGTGAACACTGGAGCTTGACTTCGCAGTGTGTATATAATAGTTATTATTATGTAACTATAAAACTTTGTAGATTTTTAATTTCTAAAGTAGTTAATAATTCATATGTACGTATGTATGTACTGTTATGTTGCCAATTTTACAGCTTTATTTACAAAGAAGATAATTTAGTCATGTTGTTGTGTAGCTAGAGTCAATTTTTTGTTTGGTTTGGTTTGATGGATTTTCTGTAATTAATTTTGTTTTTGTTTGTAATTATTATTTCTACTCCTACTACCGTGTCTTTATTAAAGCTGCTACTTTAAAGTAGTTACCTAAATAACTTCTCTATCTATAATTTCCTGTTGACATTCACAAGTTCCCTATCATCATTGGCCTTGCAATTTGCTTTGTCATTCTATATACGCAGGTTTCATCTGTGTGTTGATGTTGATGCTCAAGAATGTATGAAAAACTCAACTCAATACTCAATTCATGTAAGGCTGGAAGAGAAATTAAGTTGGTCCTTCAAATGAAAGAAGTGTGAATGTATTACTACCACAAAGATGCTTTCCAAGGGCTTGTTCCCTCCCGGTGTTGTTGCTGTCCCGGAATGTTTCCTCCAATATGTCTCATCAAGGAGAGAGACCAGACTCAACTACTATTTCCCGTGACTGAAAAAAAGAACCAATGATAAATAGTAGATACTACAATCTGTATAATTTTTATATGGAACTTTATACAAAACTGCGAAGACAAAGTACAAAATCCAATAAAACCCCAGTGAAATAAACCGTTTAATTATTTATTTGTATCTTTGAGTTTTTATTTTGTAGTGTCCATATTATGTATAGCAATACTTTTAAAGCTTACAATGATTAGCATGGATTCATCCTAGATCATCTACGTCACTTAAATAATATAATTTATAATATCTTAAAATGATATTTGTAACTAGATTTGTACTTATCTGACTATGATTCCTTTTTTTCCTAAACTTGAACAACTAAAAGTGAATACAAAGAGCCTAGTAATAGTTAGCTGGGTGATCAGCATCGTATACTAAAATATCATTTATGGTAACTGTAACTCTTCGAAATGTATTTTAATGGAATTATAAATGAGACTTGCATACACACTAAAATATTAGGCTATCCACTAACCATATTACTAAGGCGCAGTACACGCACACCTATACCTATTTAAAATAAATAATACATTCAAACAAAAGGTTTCATACTTAAAAACTGATCATTACAAAGAAAATTCGCTATTTGATTTTTATCACTATGTTTTGAAAACCTCATATCACATTACCATATCTGACGAAATCGGATCTGTAGGTAACTGTACAAGATATAGACACATACTTTATGTACAATACTATATTACATAAAATACCGGCAGTTGCACTCCTTTCCATTCATTTTTAAAATGTAGTTTAATTTACAAGTAATTTACAAATAATTTACATTTAATGCTTTTTAAAGACATGTATAAAAACTCTAAAAATCAAAGTTATTTTGATTGTTATCAACAATCCCTGAGGAGTTCATGTAAGGGACTTGCTGTGGAAGGGATGGATGGCCCATTTGCTGAAAGTGACTAAGGAACGGATTATTTGCAACGGAGACTGTAGGTGTTAGCGGAGACTGCAAATTCAGCCTGGACCGGTGAAGCACGGGAGGTGAAGCGCAACACCCAGCCAGCTCTTGTTGAAGTCTTCTCAAAGCCCAGCAGTCATATGCCTGCGGAGAAAGTGAAACAAAAACAAATTGCATATTTATACAAAAGGGAAAACAACAAACTTTAATCAATACTAAACAAAAGAAAATCCTCTCTGTAGGCTGAGCAAACAATGTCGGAAACTTTTTTCTACAAAACAAATGATGTGAAAAAAATAAGTACAACGGATTTTCTATACCTTCCTTCTCAGAGGATCACTCTGAGGGCAATCCACCAGCCTGAAGGGATTATTGTCATGAGTTGTCCCAGAGCGCTTGGATTTCTCTACAGAGATTTCTTTGAGTAAAGCCTCCGCTTCGTTGATGAGACGTTTGTACTTCCTATCCGAGTCCTTGTCCGTTTCCAGCAACCTAGTTTCCGTTTCAGACAAAAATGTGCCTGGCATCATGGGTAAGGCTACGCAGGGGCGAGGGAGCGGCTTCCCGGAGGCGGATAGCGACTTCGGCTTTGATCTTTTTGATTTGGATCTGGAGGTTTCCTCTTGGTTCTCTGCATTCATCGTCATCATCATGTTGTTGGGCGCATTGAAGTCAGAATTGTATTCCATTTGATTTGTACTCCGCATAGTAGCTCCCCTCTGCCCTAACAGAAAGTTGTTCCCTTCGTGGGTTCGCAAGTGATCAGAATCTTCTCGATTGAAAGAAGGCTTCATCATTCTGGGATGCACTTGAACGGGCAAAGACAATTCGGAAGAACGGTCCATCTCATTTCCATCTTGATCATAGTTCCCATCAACAGCACTCATTTCATCACTAGCAGTTTGCTCCCCGTCTGAATCCACCGTTTCATAGATTCTTTCTTGAAGGCCCCATTGTGTATGGTAAAACCGAGGGAGTTGACGATGCCCTACGAGGAAACTATTAAATCGTAAATTTTGATTCATCCTTTGTTGGTTCTGCCTCGTTCCTTCGTTATTCCCGCAAAGAATCCTGCCCTGCTCTTCAGAAGAATTCCAGAAAGTTTGTTTAAGACTTGAAGGAGGATGAGCTCCTTTCACTATCGGTGATGAATAATAATGATTCTGATGATGAATTTTGCTTTTCTGACTTTGATGAAGGAGTTGCTGCTGCTGTTGTGGTGAAGGAATAATATTGTGGTGATGATGAGAGGGTGGGGGAAGCTGCTGCTGTTGCTGGTGGCTGTTGTTCCCGTTATTGTGGAACAGAAAAGTTTGCTGCTGTCTTCCCAAATTTTCAAATTCGTTATAACTCAAACTGGTTGACACGACTTGTCTCGTCGCTCGTTGAGAGTTTAAATTGGGACTGCCCGTAATTGTATTTGTATTAAAAGAATTGTTGTTAATCAGACTTTCTCGGGGAGCTGCCATCGAGGATGATAATGATGAGGAGGGAAGCGGTGCGAATGTGGTGAGGAGGGGCGGAGGTCCGTTGGGATTACTCGGTGGGCCATTACTGCCGGGATGTATTTGTACATGGGAGTGCGAAGGGGGAAGCATGTTCATGCGTTTCGATGCATTTAAAACGGGAGAGTTTTGATTTGATGAAGTTATATATTGGTAACGAGGATTCCTCAAGATGGGCGAGGGGGATGCGAAGAAATGGCTAGGAACATTTTGTTGCTGCTGCTGGTGCTGCTGTTGAGATGATGAAGACATGGTGTGGGGATATTGAAGAGGTGAGGATGTGGTGGGGTAACGGTGATTAATTAGAGGGGATGGACTAGACGTTCCATGTTGATGATGATGAGATCCAGGACGATTTACAATTTGGGGATTCATGGGGAAACCTGCAGGATTATTATTATTGCCAGCTCCATTTCCATTATTATTACCGTTCATTCCCGAATTGTGAAGATTGCTGTAGCGGGGCATAGGGAGCGGAGACTCTCCGTTGGGATAATGCATAAGTCCACTAGAAGAAGCAGGATTTACCGCTGGAGGATTACCACTTGGACAGTTGGGATTGGCTCTACTGTTGAGCAAGTGAGTTCCCCCAGTCACGACCAGACGATGAATGGGCGAATAGTTGTTAAAACTGGGAGAATTCATTTTTGCAGTTGCGGCAATCGCCGCTGCAGAAGCATTTGAGGAGGAGGTGGGTAATCTTGGAGACTCACATGGAGCCATGCCTCTGTTCATTGAAGGAGATTGGGAATGTGAATGGTGATCACGTCTAGTAGAGCTCTGCGGATGTCCTTGATTGCTTCCATAAGAATGGATCGGATTTGGATGTTGCAGATTTTTTGGCTCACTTAAGTACGGAGAATTCTCCGGGATCAATGGAGGCGGCGGCGACATACGGTGACTAGTTCCACGTGCAATATTATTGCTATTAGAATTTCCACTAGTATTGGACATAAAAATGGATTGTCTGGGAGCTGGACTGGAATTTGCATAATAGTTTGGATCCCTTGAAGAAAGAATCGGAGTTCTGGATTGGTTTTGACTAGGAGGCCTATTCAAATTCCCGTTATTACCAACGGAGGCTCCGGAAGTGGACGTGGACATGAGGGAATGAACGGAGCTGCTGGCTGAGGTTGAATTTGTATTAGTATTTGATTGACTGGGAGGAAGATTAGAGTTATTTCCTGCAGCTGATACTCCAGACATCCCTGACATTTGATGGGGAAAGTTTGTCGAACTCGGTGGGAAAAACGTGGAGCACGTTTGCTGAGGAATGCCATTCCCACTACTCATCCCAGAACATGAGGAACCTGAAGAATGAGAGGAAGATGTTGCATGCCCTGCCTGTCTGTGCAGTAGTGTCTGCTGCTGAGTCGGAGAAAGTGTACCCTGAGGTAGTCGTATTATATCAGTCTTGACACTCTTCCCACTACTGTTCTGCCTGGAACTCTTGGAATCGGAGGAATCCGTCCCAGTCCCTGTTCCACTTCGTCTACGGAATGAATTCGGGGTGGGTGTGAGGAAATAACCTTGAAGTGCAGGGTTCATCTGCTTTTTCGTGGTCAGTACAGCGGAATAGCGTGGGTTTGACAAAGGCTCAGAAATCGTTAGTAATGGGGATCCTAATCCTAAACTAGCCAAGTTATTGTCACTCTTACCCCGAGACTTTTTCCCTTTCACACTGTCTGGACTATGTCTCTGGGAGGCACACGCTCCCTTCTTGAATATCTTCCGGAGAAAGCCCAATGCCCCTCTTGCTATCCCTTTGTTATCCTTCCCTTTAATTTCGGGGTAGTCGCTTTCATTATCATCCAAGTTGAAGTTGGGTACACCTCCAGCAAAACACATTGCGGCGACATCCGTTCCAGCATGCGGATGGAAAGTGTGGTGATGATTCACAAGTTCACCAGCATGATTTACAAGTACTCCAGCCCCATTATTAGTGGCTGCAGCAATATCGTAAGTATACGCGTCCGGAATACCATTAGGGCCGTGATGCTGGGCTGCAGCAGCCAGGACAGGTCTGATTATAGGAACAGATGGATAGCAAGCTCCGTGGCCGACTGCTGGTGCAGTCGCTAAATTCATGTTAATGTTATGTTGATAATGATGCTGATGGTCGTAACTACCTGGAACCATTTGACTAGTGGCAATAAGAGCCTCACCACCACCACTTCCACCAACATTACCATTACTGAAACCATTTCCTTCATTATGACTATAATGGAACCTTGCACCATTTTCCCTATTACCAGCAGCAGCACTATTATTCTTCCCATTAGTATTATGAGAATTACCGCTACTACTGCCGAATCTATGAGGTTGCCGGATAAGTGAGGACGGAGGGAATACGGCAGTGGAGGAAGCCTGTGTGGCAGCACTACTATCACCAAAGTCAATGTCCGTCGCACTACTCGTCGACTGTGAGAAAAGTCCTCTGTCAACGTCCGTTCCTGGAGAGCTTGGGGCTGGGGTCACGGTCTCATTATCATTACGATCCCCATCCGTCTCAATCTCCTCATCCCCGTCTTCATCCGTGTTCCCCCAGTCTGACAAAATGTCCGTCTCTTTGTCAACCATGATGGGGTGAAATTTCCCGGACTTATTGGAGCCGGTAGTGCCCACACCCACACTAACACTGGAACTTTTTGGGAACTTGACGGAAGAGGAAACTTCGGGACAGAGATCAGTGGCAACTGCAGCATTTCTAAATGTGCGCGGCTCCTCAGTGCCACTTTCACTGGGAATCGCTGGGCTGATGATGATGTTGTTGCTATTGCTATTTTCCTCCTGGAAACTTGTACCGCTGACGGTGGTGTTGGATTTGACTGTGACACGCTGATGAATGTGTTGATGTTGCTCCTTTTGATGTTCACCAGTAAATAAACGTGCTGCCGTGTCAGACTCCGTGGGAGAGGCATGACCAAGCGTGTCGTCTTCAGCGGGGCGGTGATGATGACTATGGTTAAAGGAGGAAATGCTTTCTCCACTACTACTCCTACCACTTCGACTGCCGCTTGGCTCAGTCTCATGGGAAATGATTGAATTTCGTGTCGAAGCTGTTGTAGAGTCGCTTAAGAGACATGAGGATTCTGTGGAATTTCGATTAGTTGTTGGCTCCAAAGTCCCTTTACCTGAGTCGCTTGCACTAGCCGATGTGGAAATACGGTAGAGGAGGCTTGAGGATGAGCCGTGATCTATGATCCCAGTCTCGTCCTCTGTAAAATGCCCATCGTCCTCCTCCAGCTTTGTCTCATGTTGCTCATTTTCTCTATCCGCTCGTCGGCTTTTATTATTAATTTCCAGATTAGGTCGGCTCCTACTCGAAGGATCAATGCTGTCCAGGGTGTGATCTGTCTTTCCAATATTGCCACTTTCACCACCATCACGATTACCCTCTGTTGACTTTTTTGTTTCAATCAGTTTCCCCGAAATGGAGTTTTCAAGAGGGTTTATTGGTTTTGGCGAGGCCGTACTGCTGAACGAAGAACCCTTCATTTTACTATCAATACTTTTCTTTTTGTCCGTTGATGATGATTCCTCTTCACTGGCACTACTGTTACTGGGAGGATTTGCATGGGCTTCTTTATCACCACCACTCTTATTACTTAGAATGATCCACGGATTCGTTTTGATCCGTGTCCTCTCTCGGCGAGGAGAACAGATTGAGTAGGCGTTTTTGTATGAACTGAACTCAACAACATGGCCGGAACTATTGATAATGAACGAGGTTCTGATATTTTTTCCTTGTGTTCCTGTCATATCAAGTGATGAATTGCCTCCGCCGCCTCCACCGCAACCAGTCTCATCTTCGTCTTGCACCAGTGGCTTGTAGTCTTCATGGCTCGGGGTTCGGGCATCCATGCTTTCTGCCCTTCTGTGCGTTCTTCCATTATGTTTCGAGATAATGTCTTGATTTTTAAAGTCGATGCTGAACTGGGCAAACTGCTTGGTCAAAGGATCGGCGGCGCGGGTTGCTGACGTGATGTCTTCCTTTGATGAGGAGGATGCTGGTGAAAGCTTTTGTTGGGAAAGATCTCCTTGCAAACAACGGGCTTCAATATTGGTTGGCTTCTTCTTTTGTCCTCCGACCTCTTCATCTCCTCCTATAATTACCTGCTGGGTATTTTGAAAGACATTATCGTGATTAGTTTTGTTATCATCATGTCATCCCGAGTTAAAAGTAAAGAAAAAGAGGAAAAACTACATTAACATCAACACTGACGACACGAAAGATATCATTCATTATTATATGTACCTGTTTCAAGATGTCATTCTCTGGAATGGAATGTTTCTGCTGCTGTTGAAGTAGCAGACGTGGAGAGCAGGTCTCCAGTTGAGTGTGATGATGATGCACTTGATGTTGTCCTTTGGGAAAGCTGCTGTTACCCCCGTCACTAGCCCCAGAGCTAATCCCGCTACTAGAACTCTGAGAAAATGGAGTTGAAGAAGTTAGCGCCGCTGGGGAGGAAGGGGATGGTGCAGCGGAGCCATACCCATCGAAGTCATTCTGCACCGAGCAACTTTCTCCATGAGAAGACAATAAAGAGGATGGCTGTTTTGAGGGATGGAGTAGCTCGTTTGACGCGAGAGAACTGATAGTGTAGGATGATTTGGAGGTACTGCTCGTACTAGACTTGCAATTTCCTGAGGACGAAGAACTGGATGATTCAAATGAAAGAGCTGGGTAGACACTACTTTTTGGAGAGTAACCATCAGTGGAATAGCCCGTATCCGGGGAAGAAAGACTAAGAGATCCCGAGAGGATGCTGGTGCTATTACTGACTGAAGTCGTTACACTAGGTCTAGTACAGCCATTACTATTATTACCACCAGCACAATTGGCAGGAGGTTGAGGATGATGATCACTTTCACCCAGTGCGTGTGACTCGATGTCTGCCGCCCGTGTCCCACTTGCATCTCCCTTTTCCTTTGAAATAATATACACACCGCCCCCACCATTTACTTGTAATGTTGACCCTTCCTCCACCGTCGTTGCTAAAACTGTGACGGACTGTGATCCGACAGCGGCGGAAGGGCTTAGTGTTGTTGTTGTTGTGGAAGACGTAGTCGCTGTGACGGAACAAAACTCAGAAGAGGGCCACGCTGGAAAATTGGAATTGGAATTCTTCTCTTGATAATGCGTCAAGTGATCCGAGGTTGTGTTGGGGAAAGTAGGATTATTGCTTGCCGATCCTGTTGATGCGGCTCCAGCAATTGCTGTAGCTGTGCTGCCAATACTACAGCTTGTATTGGTAGAGGAGGAGCTGGTTGAAATGGAAGCACCACTAGTGGCACTTACACTAGTAGTTGAATTGCTCGTAGACGCGGCCACGGTGGCAGAGGAGCTGGAATCCTTAGGGACTCGCTTTTGATTTTGATGACTAGTGGACTTATGCCGAGGTCTTCCTAAATGGGCTTCCATCCACGTTTTTAGTTTCAGGCCAAACATCTTGATCTAAGCCAACTTTTTTTTAAGTGAAAGGAGCAACAGAGCAGAGCAATCCTGGTGCTTCCTCTGCTTGTGTTTCTCCTTGTCGTAAAAACTTTAAAGTAGCCGTTTCGAAGGGTCTTGATAATATAATAATAATAATATCAAATGTCTTGCTTGTAAGAGCCTTTTATAATAGTGGCCTATATATACGGAGGACTGTTTTCACTTCCTCTTTTAGGTAAACTACTATCGTTTCAAGAGCTATAATGCTGGCTCCTGTAATGCGATACATTTTGTATGGAAGTACAAGTCTGTCGGAGGAGCCTTTTCCTCTCGCTGGCACTCTCTCCCTTACTGTTCTGCTGGGGATCCTCTCATTCTCTTTTTCATGCTGCGGGAGAAAGCCAACTCCAGTGTTCTCCATGTACTTCCTCCTTCTTTTTTCTTCAGTTTTCTTTTATTTGCAGTTTGGCTTCAACTCTGGTCGTTACTGATGATGTCAAGATGCCTCTTTTAGTTTTCTGTTGGAGCCCAAGCTTATATTTTCATTTGATCCCTGTAAACACATAAAAATAGAATTTTTATGAGGATTTTCGCTTCTCTCTTATTTTAGCACACACAAAAAAAACACAGGAAAATAAAGGAAGACAAAAACGAGCTTTTAAAAACATTGGTGAGCTCAGTTATGCTCGTAATGGGAAGGCTCGTATGTTTAATGCATGCACCATCACTATCACCCTCCCCGAATAAAAACAGTTTAAGTGGGGTACTTCAAAGAAAAAATGACATTGTTTTTTCTTTCATTTTTGATTAACCTCCTTGTTGAGGAAACCAGTTAATTTTAGACAATGATATATTATACTATGTAGTTCATTAAAACAAAGTCTTTTTATTTAGCAACTTTTTTTTATGCATAGGTATAGGTAATACTTTTGTTTTGTTTCCCATGAATAGAAAGTTATTGTGCTTTCCTTTCCTTTTTGTACTAAACCGGAAAAAAAATCTAAAATCAAATCCGTAAATAAGTACGTACACTCGATAGCTTATCGTATGCCTAATACTTGGTTGTGAGTAGAACGGATAAAGTGAAAGTGGTCTTTAATGAGTGGGATCAAGAAAAACGAGCTCCGAAATTGACATGTAAAACGATTGCC
>JAQIWX010000896.1:0-12787 GCA_034696785.1 Lepidocyrtus cyaneus | reverse complement strand
TTGGTATGACACGATAAACGGGAGGGTGACTAGAAACGTTGTCAAGTGCCCCTCCTGCAACAGGGACAACAGTACCTTCGAAATCCTCAAAATATTTCCCTCAGCCTCTGATGATTCCAGCCAGACGTCAAAAAAATTGGAATCGAAGGTCAAGGAGCAGTCTGAGCGGTTGGTAATATTGGAAGCCCAATACAGGAGGGAGGGTGATGAGCACGCCATATTAAAAGTGAAGCATCAGCTCCTGCTGGATCAAGTTAATGGGCAGTTGGAGACACTGGATGGAAGTGGGGAGCAATGGTCCTCGGTGAGGTCTGGAGGTGGTGCAGCATTACTCAAAATCTCGAACATTTTGAACTCCCCCGAATATAAGTCAGGGGCTGACGCCGCCGCCGGTAATCATCATCGTCAGTGTAATGAAGTGGATGAGTTCGGGGATGCCGTGCTGGCCTACGCCATATCGAGGAAGAGGCCTGTGTCCAAGCTGTACCATCTTATTTGGCTGGGAGCGGACTGGAAACATGTTAACAGTAAAAATGGGAGGAGCCTACTTCACATTGCGGCTTCCAGCGGGAGTGTCGCCGCGCTAAGGTTCTTTATAGAGCTTGGAGAGTTGGAGGTGAACGGTTTGGACAGGGAGTGGAAGACTCCGCTCCATCTCGTTCTGGAAGGGGAGAAAAATGGAGGGGCGTTGCTGGAAAAGTGCAAGGCGCTCATTGGAAATGGGGCGTCCGTCGGCACTTTGGACATGATGGGGACGACGCCGTACATGCTTGCGGATCAGTATGAGGAAGGCTTTGTGAGGGAGAAGTTGATGAAGGTCATTCAGTCGGAGCCATTCTGCTTGAGAAACAGCGATGCAGGGGATTTGGAGGCGAGGATGAATAATCCCACCAGCAGCACCCCCTTCTGTGGTGGAACTTCTTCAACTTCAACAGCTTCATGGAATAAAGGGGCCAAGACGAAGAAGAGAGGAGGTGGCAGAGGAAGATCATCCAGCAGTAGGGGAAGGCAGAATTGGGATCGGAGTGATCATCATGCAAATGCCAACAACAGTCATCATCATGACATCGTTCAAAACTTTGGAGCATTAGGGTTGAATAGTTAAAATAGGAAACATCGTTTTAATTTTTTATAATTATATTTTATAATCATTACATTTCTTAATGGAATGTGTAAGTTCAATGAATTTAAACTTGTAGTTATGATTTCCATTCCCGCTTTAAGTTTAATCGAGTTTCATTGTTTAGATTTAACCCTTTTCTGCTCAATTGAAATATTAATTAATTGCTCTCACATTGTCTACAGTCAGTAACATTAAGCCGGCACCAAAATCATTGAAAGTTACATACTTACCTAAATTACTTAAATAACTTCGTATTATTTTTTCTGTATCATAAATTTTCTAGGATAGCGCATGTGTGTAAAAGTTATGATATGATTAAATTATGAATACATATGACTGCGATTTGCTAAGCCATGTAATCTAGAAGCCATGCCACTAAAATGATTCGTTCACATCAAAGTTGACCAAAATTCACAGAATAAATTAAGTAGGTAAGGTAATGTGCCTACTTACTTGTAAGACTGCACATGCTGTGGCCAGAGACTATATTGTTAGTTAAACCTGTTTGATTTAGCTAACGATAGGGCTAGTGTTGTTACAGTTTCCACGATCACTTGACCAAGACGACACGCTAAAAACAAACCACAAATCTAGTGCAAACACTTGTGGCCTAGCCTAGCTGTCCACTGAACCTCCTCATCAAACTCTGCTTGCAATATTATACAATGTTGGCTTGTAACAAAATATAATCCAAGGTCAAGGGTCCCAATTTACCCCAGCCTCAAAAGCCAAAGCATCTTACTCATTACCTGGGCGGAGCCAGAGAGGAACAGAGTGAGTTGTGATTATGTCCCTTCCCGATTAAATATAATTCATAATTTAATAGTTTTTTTTATTAAATTTTGTTTTAAATCTACCAATTTGATATGATGGCAGCTTTATGCACAATCTGCCAAGATCACCTCACCGAAGATCCGCAGGATCCGGTGGCTCTAAAGTGTGGACACATATTCCACCGTGAGTGTCTCCTCAAGTGGTTCGAGTCCGACGGGGGAGTCTGCCGACTCATGGTCAAGTGTCCTTCCTGCAATCACTTCAACCGGGTTTCCAAAGTTCTCAAAGTCTACCTAACGGAGGATGGCGCAATAGAGAAGTTAAAGGAGGTGGAGTCAAAGCTGAAGGATGCCAGGAAGCAAATAGCCGATATCGAATCCAAATATGGAAGAGAGAGTGAGGAACACGCTATGTTGAAGCAGGAACATCAAATAAAATTGAAGGATATGGAGGGAATGGCGTCAAACATGAAGGAGCTCACTGAGCAATTAGCAAATTTGCAATCAGAATACGAGGAGGAAATGGAGGACCACAGTTTGCTGAAGCAGGAGCATCGTGACTTGATGGAGGAGGTTTATGGGGTCCTGGAAAAAATTGGCGGGAATAATAATGGGAAAGGGGCGACCAAGGCGGAAATGGTCGCAGCGTTGCTGAAAATCTCAAATGCAGTTAATTCTCATGACGGAGCTGCCGATGAGTATGGTAAAGTGGATGACAACGGGAATGCCGTTTTGGCGTATGCCATCCTGAGGAAGAGGCCAGTGGAACAGCTTCACAATTTGGTTTGGCTGGGGGCTGACTGGAGGCAGATTAACTACAGTGGGCAGAGTGCGCTTCACATTGCAGCCGGAAGTGGGACTCCAGCTGCGCTACAGTTCTTTCTGGAGTTGGGGGCGGAGGAGTTGGATGTGAACGGATTGGATGAGAAATGGAAGAGCCCGCTTCACCTCGCCCTTGAAAATGAGAAGGATGAGGGGGAGCTGCTGGAGAAGTGCAAGTTATTGATTGGAAAGGGTGCGGACACTGGAATTATGGACAAGGATGGGAATACTCCGTATATGATTGCGGAGCAGCATCAAGCTAAAGATGAATTGGTGAAAGTGATGGAAAATAATAATAATAACAATAATAGTTACCGAGTTAGTAGGGAGAGTAATGTTGAGGGAGTGTTGAAGAAAATAGTGAATGATCGCTTTTAGAGAACATTGCAATACAAACTCTTTTCGGGAAAAACTAAAATCTCGATAAATTGAACAACGTGAAGATAGATGTGACGACATAATATCACGAGTATTTTATCATCTTTTGTAAAAAGAAATATAAACACTTCTACATTTGAATCTCGGTAAATAAATGTTAGTAGCAAATTTTGTTTCGGGGATTGTGTTATGTAAGTTTTTAAGAGGAAATTTACCGTTGTTAAACCATATCAATCATATATTTTTCATGAATTTAATTCATTCTCATCTCATAATTGACGCTATGGTTGGCAACTTAACTTCATTTGGCGTTATGGTTTATTAGGGTTGATTTAAATGATTAAAGCCGTAGTTGATGTTTACGTGTGGGAACTGGGAATCAAGCAAACGGGATTAATGAAGAGTGACGCAGAGAAACCAAGATAATAATAACAACATTCTTATAACTTGTATTAGTTTAAGGAAATTGGCAATTTTTTAATGCTACTTTACGAATACCGTAATTATCCATTCACTTAATTCATTACGTCAGCTAATATACTTAATCTTGGGGAGAACTAGTGGCGGAACGGAATCATGCATTACATAAACTGTTTTGGTTCCACTAAATCTAACCTATCTGCTCTTTAATCAATCTAATATTTTGGTAACTTAGTTGTTAAATCGGGTTTAAATATGAACTCGTTATTTTTAGCCAGTCTTCTTTTACTGTCCACCGTCACGGGAAAACGTGGAACAGACAAGGCATGCTGGTTATCTGTAAAGCATTTTAACAGTAACACCGTGGAGTCCCAAGGCTTGGAACCAAAGCAAAATGATTTGGAAAGAAATCAACCTGTTCACGCAGCCCGTCAAATATGCACTGGTAATAAAAACTGCCCTAAAGGCATAACAAAATTTTACCCTGAAGAAACAACCGATTTTAGTGCACATCAAGACATCCAGGTACACATAATTACCGTTCAAAATAAAAGGCTTCGTAATTAAAGCAAAAATCGTTGTTATCAAAAAAAAATATTTTTCTAGATCCTTGCCTACCCTCGTGGAACAATGAGTTGGGTGGTTATAAGAAAGGGCTTCTCGGATCAAGGGGAACCTCTGATTGTTGACAGGAATACCCAAAATATTGGTGTGATGCTGTGCCGATATAACTCAACAAAGAGCAGAGCAATTATCGGGACCTACACACCTGCCGAGGGCAACTGTACGATGAAATACCGAGGTGGAGTACGGACTAAAAAAAAATAATGAAATCAATTAAACTGTTGTTAAACTGCTGTATTGTAATGTAACCCATGAACTATCAACGTTTTAAAGGTGAAACAATCAAAAGACCTACATTTGAAACTCTGGTGATTAACTCTGTCGGGAAAGCTAATGGAATGAAGCCCGAGATGACCACTTGCGATGATCCAGAACCCGATAAAAATTCAACAGAGCGCCCTGCATCCCTCCGAATGGCGATGGTGGATGATTACAGAGGATGAATAGTTTATTGTGAATCAAACGCAAAGTAGTATAATAGTATAAAACATTTATATAGGCCTGTTTTGTTGAAATGGTTTGGTTCTATGTAAAATTCAGGCGTTCTCTATTATGTATACCAAATTTGAGGCTTCTGCGCCATTCCGCCTCAAGGTTATCGGTACCGGAAGTGAAAGTGGCGCAGAAGCTTCAAGTTTGGCACACATAAAGAAAGCCTGAATTTTACATAAAACCAACCATTCGATCGCACTTTCATGCTGATTTTAACTGTAACTACTCATGAAAAATCAATCATGATTAGTTAATCATGAATAAATAATCAAAATTAAATATTACTTTATGAAATAGCATGTGGGGTATCATTCGATCGCACTTTTCATGCTAATAGCTGAAATGCTAATAGAAATAATGCTGTAACGTTAACTAATCGTAAAAAAATCAAAGTATTTTTTAAATATCGTGTGGGGTATCATACGACTGCACTTTTTATACTGATATGTCAGCCATTCATGTTTTGCAAATTTTATCGTAATGTTTTTTTTGTAAATATTTTTGCAACATTATTTGCTAATATTTTTGCAATATTTTTTGTAATGTTTTTTATCAATAAAATGTTATTTTTCTTGAATAATTTTTAAAAGTGATTTTTGTTTCTTTAATTTTTTTTTTGATTAATTTGCAAAATAGCAATGGCTCCATCAATCTACGATTGTTTACGTTTATTTATGATGATGATGATAACCATTCATTAACATTATTATCTTAATATTTACTTACGCAGGTACCTACCAGTCTCAACAATGCTTTCAGATAATAGCAAAATTGATTCCTAAGGTTTAGCCAAATTTCGTTGGGAGACCATGATATGATAGTACGTGTATCCAACTATACCTAGATAACTTACGCATCATAATTATCATTGAGACTACGTATGTCTTGCGTCGAAACTTATTGCGCTATTGAGTTCCTCTAACATAATACGCGTTAAAACACCAAACATAAATAAACGTACAATAATCATAATCAGCATTCTCAAACATATCTAAGCCATTGTCTTCATTGAAACTGCCTTCTCCTCTTGCGATTCCAACCAATCCACGTAATAATTCTCAAGGTTAGGCCATTCAACCGAAACAAATCAAACCCATTTAAGACAAAAGAGAGAGAGTGGAAGTGGAGGAATAGTTATACTTGCATTAAGTTTGCACTGCTACCTGCTCCTATATAATTTATACGATATTTAGGAATTTTGATAGTTGTAATGAAAGATCAATCTATTTCAATAAAATGGCAGCGCTGTGCACTATTTGCCACGATTTTCTAATTGACGACACCGAGGACAGTTCATCTCCAGCGGACCCTGTTGCTCTCAAGTGTGGCCACCTATTCCACTACGTCTGCATTTTCCGTTGGTTTGACTCAAATGGAGGAGTGGGTAAGGATAATGTCAAATGCCCCACTTGTAATCATACCAACGGCATTTACGACATCCTGAAAATTTATCCCGCCTCCGATGACTCCCTCCAGAAATTGGAGGATTTGGAGCTGAAGGTTAAGGAACAGGCGGAACAGTTAAAAATATTGGAATCTCAATTCAGAAAAGAGAATGAGGATCACGCTATATTAAAAGTGAAGTATCAGTGCTTGGTGGACAAGGTTGGTAGGGAGCTGGAGAAAATTGGTAAAGGGTCGATGAAGTCTGAAGCGGATGTCGCCTTACTAAAAATCTCAAACATATTTAATTCCCGGGATGGAGCTGCCAATGAGTATAATGAAGTGGACGACAATGGGGATGCCGTGTTGGCCTATGCCATTATGAGAAAGAGACCTGTGGATAAGCTGTACAATTTGGTTAGGAACGGAGCAAATTGGAAGCATCTTAACAACAATGGACAGAATATGCTCCATATCGCAGCGTCCAGTGGGACTCCAGCAGCCTTAAAGTATTTCCTAGAGTTGGGGGAGTTGGAGGTGAATGGATTGGATCTACAGTGGAGGACTCCCCTTTACCTCGCGTTGGAACGGGAGAGGAAGGGAGGGGCGCTGGTGGAGAAGTGCAAGTTGCTGATTGGAAAGGGCGCTGCTGTAGGGATAATGGACAAGACTGGAATGACTCCTTTCATGATTGCGGTCCAGCATCGGGATAAGCTTGTGCAGGATAAGTTGATGAAGGTCATGCTGGATGAGCCTACATGTTGGAGGATGAAGGACGAAATTGAGACGGAGGAAAGGACTAATGAAGCTCTTCCCTTGGTGACCTTGGGGGAATGTGAGACTGCAACGAAGACGGGAAAGAATGCCAAGAGGAAATGTAAGGAAAGGGTCAGAAATGGAAGCAGGCAAAAACTTCCACCCGAGGAGGTGGATATAGACATAAATATAGTTGAACATTTTGAATCATTAGGGTTGAGTGATCAGGGGTGAATAATTACTGTAATTTGATAAGATCTTATCTGCTCTGCTACATTAAGTGCATTTACCAATATTGTAATTTTTAACCAGAATAAAATGTGAATGCTTGTTTTTTGTCAAGTATTAAAGTTTGTTTAATTTAATTAAAGCTTTCAGTTCTTCGCCGCAACTAAATGACGTAAATAAAATGACAGTGGTCAGTAATTAAAAAAAACAATTGGTTTTGATTTCGTGGTAATCGTCACCATATTTCCAATTTATTTCCTTTTGAATTATTATGAGTTGAAAACAAACGGTTTTGGAGAAGCTGACGGAAGAATTTAAGGTTTAAGAAATCATGGCTGGGGTTTCTCCTCCTTGACCTTGATTATTGGAGTCCGCCATTGGCCTCATCTCACTCATGAACGTCTCCACCACGAAGATAAATGCGCCGTGAAATATTACCATGATCAACGTCCGCCAAAACGTGCCGTTGAAGGGGCTCAAGAAGAGTTCCAGGATGAGGAGGATGACATCGATAACCTCGATTGTGACGAGGACAATCCGCCAGTTTCCTCCCCTTCGTAGACATTCATCGGGTTCCGTTGTCTGTCGATTAAAATTTAACACTTGTTAATGAAGATGTTGAAATTTCAAATATAATTATAACTATTAACACATATCATTTAATTTAAATTTATTTACACTATTCGTTGCACCCCACAAGGTCACGGCCGCCCATATTTCCGCAATGGATTCAACGACAGTGAAAACAATGGCTGTCCACACGAGCCAATGCGTACAGTATTTGTTTGCATTGGAAGCCTCATAAATGGCATGGATTAGGGCAGCGGCTGGCAAAATCTGAAGACGTTAAAAAGGGCACAAACGCAATATTTCCTTAATATATGGTTTAAGTATTTAAATTACTTAAACGTAAAAGGGATCAAAAAGTTTTAAAAAAACTTACGAATTCCAACACTGCAACGATTTTTGCCCAGGGTCTCCACCGTGAGTTTTCCATTTTTAATTGATTAATTATGTAAAGATGATTACTGATGTTTAAAAAATGTAAAAATATTTAGTCAACTTCCCAGACAGTACTAAAAAACCATACCACTTGCATTTGCATACTACGTTTGCTAAGTTTTTGGTGACGTGATCTGTTTATGAATGACATTGACATATCCCGACGGAAGTGGGAAGAGGGGGAAGAAAAGTTATGACATGCATTGAATTATTCCTTAGCTCAACCACTCTGATGGGCTTCATTCATAAGTATGACACTTTTTTCTTGACCAAATTGCGGTTTTCCAATATCATTTATTTTGTCGAATTATGTATATTCCGTTTTTTTGTTACTAAAATGAAATTGAATTGAATCTAATCGTTTCTAGATGGTGTCGGGGAAGGGTTACTCATTGTTAAGCCCAATTAAAAATTGTAATGAACAAATAAGTTATGAATGAATCATGGTTCATGGAAATACATTTTTGTCGATCTCGTAATGCCCCAGTAAAACCTTGTAAAATCGGCTTGGTCAGTCGTGGGCACGAGTCGATGCCAGCAAATTGCAAATGATGTTGCAAAACAAACTGCGAATGCCAATTAATGAACCCATTTGAGAATGCTAACAATATTTTAATTGCAAAGAAAAAATAGTCAGTTTATCATTTTATTTCCTCCAGGTCGAGATATCATATCGGACAGAAATAATTATCATATCGTGAGATATGACGAGAATTTAAGAATTCTGAAGGCTAACCTCGTTTACGTTTAGTACCACGGTAAAATATTTTTAACTCTGCCCACAATTTCCGCATACCAGCCTTGAGCTTCCCCGGTGGATTTAATGGACATTGAACCCGGTCTCGAAATATTAAATGTAAGAACGAATTCCTCCTCCGGGGAAGTTATATCTGTGGTTGTTTCACTGAGGCTTGTTGTGGATTGACTTATTTGCTCTCGTTCAGTGGTTTGGTCCGTTGGAGGTTCAGACGTCGTTGAGTCGGTTGTAGCGACAAAAGTCGATTGTTCCGTTGAAGCTTCCGAGGTCGTTGAGTCGGTTTCGGTGTTGGAAGTCGTTTGTTCCGTTATAGATTCGGAGGTTGTGGAATCCATCGCGTAGGTTGTGGTAATGTAGGTCGTCTGGTCAGTTGAAGATTCCGTGGACGTTGGATCAGTTGTGGCGTCGGTTGTGACATC
The DNA here is from genome assembly GCA_034696785.1 of Lepidocyrtus cyaneus. Lineage (NCBI taxonomy): Eukaryota > Metazoa > Arthropoda > Collembola > Entomobryomorpha > Entomobryidae > Lepidocyrtus > Lepidocyrtus cyaneus. The sequence goes on along the minus strand of JAQIWX010000896.1, from coordinate 3,610 downwards.
TGAAGTCGTTTGTTCCGTTGAAGAATCGGAGGTTGTGATGTCGGGGTCGGGAGTAGGTTGACCAGTTGATGATTCGGAAGACATTGAATCAGTTGTGGCGTCCGAAGCAGTTTGTTCCGTTGAAGATTCGAAAGTCGTTGTGTCGGAAGTGTGTACGTCAGTCGAAGATTCGAAGGTCGTTGAGTCGGAAGTTGGCATGTCAGTTGAGGATTCGAAGGTGGTTGTGTCGGAAGTTGGCATATCAGTTGAGGATTCGAAGATCGTTGAGCCGGAAGCGGGCATGTCAGTTGAAGATTCGAAGGTTGTTGTGTCGGAAGTGGGTATATCGGTTGAAGATTCGAAGGTCGTTGTGTCGGAAGTGGGTACATCAGTTGACGATTCGAAGATCGTTGTGTCGGAAGTGGGTATGTCGGTTGAAGATTCGAATGTCGTTGTGTCGGAAGTTGGTATGTCAGTTGAAGATTCGAAGGTTGTTGAGTCTGAGTTAGATTGGGCCGTTGAAAATTCCGGAGTCGTTGAGGCCGTCGTAGTGTCGTCGGTTATGGAATTTGATGTGGAGGCTTCGTTTGTGAATCCGGAAGTCATAATAAAGTCTGTTGTACGAGTATAGTCAGAAGTTTCGGAATCTGAAGTCAAATCTGTATGGTCGGATGTTGAAGTAATTTCCATCTCTCCAGTTGTTGATTCCTCAGTATTTTCAGTAGACGTAGCTGGGTAAGTTGTAGAATCTGACGTAGTTGTGTCTGTTGGGGTGTCGGAACCAGAAGTCGTTAAGTCAGTTGTGACGGAGGTTAAGGAATTCGAAGTAGTGAAATCCGTTGTTGAGTCTATTGGATCAAATGTGGAGATGGAAAACATTTCAGTGGTCTCAGCCGTTGAAATCGTTGGAACGTATGTTGTTGAGGGATCGCTTGGCAATTCGGTTGTAGTCGAATCTGTTGGCTCAAAGGTTGAAGTTGATGTATCATCGGTCACTGTTGTATCAACAGGCTCAACAGTGGAAGTCCATGGTAGCTCTGTCGATGGGATCTCTGATGTGGAGTCGCTGGATTCGGATGTAAATGATGGTGGAAGCTCTGTCGTTGTAGAATCACTGGGTTCTGGGGTGGACGTCGATGGAATCTCGGTCGTCGTAAAGTCTTGCGAAGTTGTAATGGTTGGGGGATCGGAAGAAATGGCATCAGTTGTCGAAGCTGTGGGGGCAATTGACGAAATTGGTTCATCCGTTGTTATGTCTGGGGGTGACGTAGAAGTAAGCTCAACTGTTGTTAAATCAGTTGGTTCATAGGTGGAAGTCAGTGATATGTCTGTGTTTGTGACATCGGTAAACTGGGAGGTGGAAGGGGAGGGGAACTCCGTAGTTGTAAAATCTGTAGGTAACGTATTTGTTGTATCAGTAGTGGGTTCTGGAGTGGATGCCGGTGGATTTTCTGTTGTTGTAGAGTCGCTTGGTTCTATGATGGTGGAGGTCGATGGAATTTCTTTAGTTGTCAAATCGCTGGGTTCTGGAGTGGACGTTGATGGGATATCTGGGGTTGTCGAATCGCCTGGTTCTGATGTGGTTGTCAACGGCATCTCTGTCGTGGTGGCGTCGCTGGCTTCCGTAGTGGACTTCATCGGAAGCTCAGAGGGTGTGGAATCGCTGGGTTCAAATGTGGAGGTTGAAGACGTCTCTGTCGTTGTTGAATCTGTTGGTTCTGAAGTGGAGGTCATTGGAAGCTCAGACGTTGTTGAATCGGTTGGTTCTGAAGTGGAGGTCATTGGAAGCTCAGACGTTGTTGAATCGGTTGGTTCCGTTGTAGAGGTCATCGGAAGCTCAGAGGTTGTCGAATCACTGGGTTCAAATGTAGAGGTTGAAGACGTCTCTGTCGTTGTTGAATCCGATGGTTCTGATGTGGAAGTCGTTGGAAGCTCAGAGGTTGTCGAATAGCTGGGTTCTGATGTGGAAGTCAATGACATCTCTGTCGTGGTGGAGTCGCTGGGTTCCGTTGTGGAGGTCATCGGAAACTCAGTTGTTGGTGAATCGCTTGGATCTGAGGTGGATGTCATTGGGAGCTCAGAGGTTGTCGAATAGCCGGGTTCAGCCGTAGATGTAAATGACATCTCCGTCGTTGCAGAATCGCTGGGGTCTGAGGTGGAGATGGTTGGAAGCTCAGACGCAGAGGTTGTAGAATCACTGGGTTCTGATGTGGTTGTCAACGGCATCTCTGTCGTGGTGGCGTCGCTGGCTTCCGTAGTCGACGTCATCGGAAGCCCAGAGGTTGTGGAATCGCTGGGTTCAAATGTGGAGGTTGAAGACGTCTCTGTCGTTGTTGAATCGGTTGGTTCTGAAGTGGAGGTCATTGGAAGCTCAGACGTTGTTGAATCGCTGGGTTCTGTTGTGGAGGTCATCGGAAGCTCAGAAGTTGTCGAATCACTGGGTTCAAATGTAGAGGTTGAAGACGTCTCTGTCGTTGTTGAATCGGATGGTTCTGATGTGGAAGTCGTTGGAAGCTCAGTGGTTGTTGAATCGCTTGGTTCTGAAATGGTTGAGGTCATTGGTAGCTCAGAGGTTGTAGAATCACTGGGTTCTGATGTGGAAGTCAAAGAAATCTCTGTCGTGGTGGAGTCGCTGGGTTCCGTTGTGGAGGTCATCGGTAGCTCAGAGGTTGACGAATCAGTGGGTTCAAATGTAGAGGTTGAAGACGTCTCTGTCGTTGTTGAATCGGATGGTTCTGAAGTGGAGGTTTTTGGAAGCTCAGATGTTGTCGAATCGCTGGGTTCTGATGTGGAAGTCAATGACATCTCTGTCGTGGTGGAGTCGCTGGGTTCCGTTGTGGAGGTCATCGGAAACTCAGTTGTTGGTGAATCGCTTGGATCTGAGGTGGATGTCATTGGGAGCTCAGAGGTTGTCGAATAGCCGGGTTCAGCCGTAGATGTAAATGACATCTCCGTCGTTGCAGAATCGCTGGGGTCTGAGGTGGAGATGGTTGGAAGCTCAGACGCAGAGGTGGTCGAATCGCTGGGTTCTGAAGTGGAGGTCAGTGGAATCTCTGTAGTGGTGGAGTCACTAGGTTCCATTGTAGAGGTCATCGGAAGGTCAGTGGTTGTCGAATCGGATTCCGATGTGGAGGTCAATGGCATCTCTGTCGTTGTCGAATCGCTGGGTTCGTAGGTGGAGGTGATGGGGAGCTCAGAGGTTGTCGAATCGCTGGCGTCAGTGGTGACGGTCGATGTATCGGGCTCGATACAAAGATGACAAGTGCTCATGGCATATGAACACGGCCGGGATGATAGCCTCTGGGGAGACTCGAGAACTTCCTTCCTTCTGGATGTTATGGCGCGAAATGGTAGTTATGAAACCTCGACTTGGACTTTGACACTTAAATCATATGTCTATTGGAAACTGAATTGACTAACTGACTGAATTTCAACTTTTGGCAAAGGTAGCAAATCTATCTAAATTGAATTGACTGTAACTTTGCTATTACATGATAGCTCGCTCCAATTTTGGTGTCGTCGTGTTCCCAGTTCGATGGAGTACAAGTGCTATGGGTTGGCGTTCGGAGCTATCATGTCTAACTAATTTTAAATTTAACTTTCGTGAGGTAAGTTTAACGAATGGGTTAAA
>JAQIWX010000895.1:0-12788 GCA_034696785.1 Lepidocyrtus cyaneus | reverse complement strand
TGTAACTACATTAAATTTAATTAGATGACATTTTTGTTGGGAGGGAAAACCTGGCCAGCACAAATCCCGCCCCTTTTTTGGCTAAGCAGCCAAGCAAGGATGAACATCAACAACATCCCCCAAAGGAAGCTGAAGAAGCTGCTAAGAATCCCGGAGGCGTTCCCCCCAGGAACCCCGAGTCGCTGCTCCGATTCCAGAAAGTGGACATCCAGAAGCTCCACCGCTATCTATTGGGAACCTACGGCCGACCTATGCGCTCCACCCTCCCAGCCATCCAGCTTACGGACGAGTCCTCCACTTGGATCTACCGCCCTCCCTCTTATCCGGGAGATCCCTGCTTCACCTCCTTCAGGACGGAGGTCCCACCCGGCCTCCAGCCCATTCTCTTGAGTGAGATCCCAGACAACGAGGAAAAGCTTTATGAAGATCGACTCCTCCTCTTGACCCTGATCGAGGATCCGATGGAGGGATTCCAGCAGACCAGCGTCGTAGGGGAGGACGTCAAAGGGAAAGCCACCCGCCTCCATATCTACAAGATCCCCCAAAACGAGGAGTTTGAAAATTTGCTCTGCTTCGGAACCCAGCTCGGGGTCATCAACCCGTTCCACAAGGTGGCTCAAGACTGGACCGGGATCGAGGTGGAGGAGCCTACTCAAATCATCCATCTTGGGAGGAAACTCAACATGTGTCGCTATTGCGGGGAGGAGAACGCTGATAGCAGGTGTGCCAAGTGTAGGGCCACCTATTGCTCCAAGGAGTGCCAGGTGGCGGACTGGAAGGTCAACAATCATAAAGTTATTTGCAGGCATTTAAGAAAGTAAAAAATGAACAACTGTAGCAGTTAGGTTCAGCCCTTTCTTTAAATCCGGTGGAAGCAGACATTTGGCCAAATATTGTTACATATGACCATATTATTTCAAATTAATGGATCTTAAAATATTATTTTTAACGGGAATAAAATAAAGTTCAAAATTTAAGAAAAAAAACTGTATGCTCGCCATTAATTATAATTATTACTACATTTCAATTCATATTTAAATTTCATGGAGAAAGCGGTGCATAGATAAAAAAAAATAGAATAAGCGGTTCATCTGCAATCTGCACATCCCCTTCAACGGCTAAAAAAAATTAACTGGGGCATGGTGAGACCCTTCCTTCAACCAAGCCATATTATCCATATCCATTTGCAAGTCAAACAGCTAAAAAAAAGTCATATGAAAAAAAAAACAAGCTGGATTAGGATTAGGATAGGATGAGGATATTATTACGTAACTACATTACAGCAAGAACCCAACACAACAAAGCAGAGTTAGGAGGGAGCACAGGTGCGCTTATTGCAGGCTCAGCTCAGGTAGAAAACAAAAGTTTGTTTCGCGTTGTTTACTCCGGACACATCCAGTCCAATAATGCATCGTCCATGTCCATAGTCCATGTATGTTGTCGTCATGACAATCAAGCCATGCACTACTGCTTTCCAAGCGTACACACACATCATCCTGGCAAAGCGTCTAAAAAAAACGTCCAACAATGCAGCAATCCCAATCCCACACAATGCAATGCAATCCTTAATGAAAAATGGACTGTGAGTGAGGATGGGATACCTGCTTTCCTCCGCCTCCTCATCCTCCTCCAGCATTTTTTTCTCCCATGTTGCATGTCATGTCTCTAACTTGACTTGTTTGTTGAGAATTGCGTTAACATTATTACATAACATAATATCATATCCGATCTCCCTCAACAATACAGAGGGAAACAACCCATCCCAGTTTTTGTTTTTTCATTGTTGAGTTCATATATACTTTTACCTATTTCAGTTTCCGTCATCCTGTCCTGTCCACCCCTCCAACTTGTTGATTGTTTAGAGGTTGTTGAAGAAGAGCAAAGTTATGTAATCAAGAAGGATAAAGGGTGTTAATTGGGATCGGATAATTATTTTGATTTGACATTGTTTTGTTTTTTTCTTTTCTTTCGTTTCTGAAGTAATTGATTGTCTTGTTTAGAGGGACATTAAAGTTGACTTTTGTTTTCTATAAAATCCAGTTATATTTATGTTGATGTCCGGTGATGAGTTGGTGACTGTGCTGGGAGGAGAATGTCTGTGCTAAGTGACTTCGAGGATTGGCGAGAAAACCCGGAATTTGTGAGCGTCGGCCCGGCCTACTCAGACTACACCGGCTTCTACGTGGGGGTCACCCTCGTCACTGTGTTTGCCTTGGGGATCATCGTCCTCAACCTGGTCCTCTGCTGCTGCTCCCCGTACAGGCAGTACTGGAACGATCCCAATACTGGGAATCGGTAATTAGCAGCAAAACAAAATTAAATTAAATGTGACACCTTCATAAAATTATTTTTTACAAAAAATTGTGATTAATTATACCCGGCTCTGTTTTTTGTTTTTGTTTTTCAGGATAATATTTCCTGTGTTCATCCACTCCCCCCATAACCAGCCACCCCTCACCCTCCAGCCGGAGCTCTCCGAGATTCTGGTTGGGAACGGGAATAATCCCAAATAAACATGATCTTCCCTCTGTGGCCCCCAGTGGCCATCCTCGCCCTCTTGATGATCCTCCTCATCATGGTCATCCTGATCTACGGGGACAAGATCTTCGCCCGTGTGAAGACCCACACGGAGAGGATCGGAGTCCGGGCGCGACCCTCCCTCGACCCCATGATGAGGATGGAGACCAGTGAAAGGGGGAGATATCCCCAACAACAGCATCCACCGCCCCCTCCCCCTACACAACAGCAGTTCCACCAGGAAATCATGGAGCAGCGCTACTCCCCCCAACAGCAGCAACACCAGTTTCAGCAGCGTTATGATGCCCCCATGGAGCTCCAGAAGCAGTCCACCACTTATGGCCATCGAGAAATTGAAGTTTAGAAAATAAAAAATCCGAAGAGGAGAAAAAAATGAATTCCGATGCCAACTTTCTCTTTTCAAATAAATATACCTTCATTTCTAACATACCTAGTTAGGTTTTTTTTTATCAATATTAAACTAAATGGTAATTAAACTAGATTTTGTAATTTTTTTTATACAAGGTTTTTTCCTAATCAAATTATTATGTAATTCTCCCAAACTGTGCACCATGACATGACTCACATGACAGGTAGCCTTAAAAGAAGAATAAAAAACTTCTCATTTGTTTCCGTCCGGTGAAAGCCTTTAAAGTAGAATTTAAGTAAGCATAGCTGTTTAACTATATTTATGGAATCTTATCAACTTTTATGTAACAATTTTATAAACAATTATTATATTATATGATTATGACTCTTTTACTAATAAAAAGGAAATCCTTCATTTATATGGAAATAAATTACGCGAGAAAAACTATTACGGTTTTGTATTATTTTTTCAACAGTTTTTTTATTCCACTTTTTTATTTCAGGTTTTTTTTTGTATCTCCCTTTTTATAATGTTTTTTTTTTTCATGATAATTTTTTTTATACTTTTTTTTTCTCGTAACAATGATCAGATCAACAATGATCGATCATCCTCCTCCACATTCCACATCATCATCATAAATCATAATTAATTTTATCATATTATATTTTATATATACTTAATTATTTTTATTTTTATGGAATGCTTACATTTCTCACTAAACACACACAATTCAATTCACACTTTTAGAAATAAATTGGTAGACTAATTATTAAACTATAATGTCTATTCATTTTGCCCCTGCTTTTCCCACCATCATCATCATCAATCATCAACCCTCCACAAACTATAACAAACTATAACGATGATGATGATGATGATAATTAAATTGATAACTTAATAATAATAATAACAAAATAGATTTACCCGCGAAGGATAATTTTTTCCTAAACAACAAAAAATTCGCCTACAAAATTAAAAAAAAAAACAAACCACCTCATTTTAATTTTTTTTCTCATTTAAAAAAATACAGATTAATTTTTTTTCGCCTTTATCGGATGAGGATTGAACTCGATTAAATTGATTGGATTAATTTGGACCAATTAAAAAAATAATAGTATAACACTGTCAATATCTCGTTTTCCTCCCTCATACAAAAATAACTGCTCCGCAAACTACAAAACTATAAATACGGATTTTTATTTTCAATAAACCACGCGCCGTTTTTTTTACCAACTCCCTCATCATCATTATCATTACTTAACTTTAATACTACGAAAAGCAAAAATGCTAACACAGGCAGATTATTTATTAATTTTTTAATTTTTTCCAGAAGAGCAAAAGATAAAACTGACGGTTCCATGCTCATCATTCCCTCACATTAATTATTATTACTTGTTTGATTTCTTTTTTGTTTTGTACGATAATATAATTGTTTGTTTTTCTTCTTATTCTCTTAATTGAAGTGTGGATTATGTAGAAGAAAAAAATAAAATTCTTTTTTTTTTGATTTCGTAGTTAACTAATATATATTTTTTTTAAACATAATAATATATAATCGTTTTGTTTCCTCTTGTTGGACATAATAACTGTAGTATAGTATTGGAAAGTTGATGATGATATTAAGCGACTTCATTCCATTATAGTGTCAAGGTATTTAGGGTAGTTAGTAGTTTCCTCCTCATTATTTTACATCACATCCCATCGTGATCGTAGGTAGGTAGGTATGAATATTATGTTAATTATCTCATTATCATATCATATCTTATCAGATATCCTATTAATTAATTATTTTTTAACTCTTTCAGTAGTTGAGTATGAAATACTTTGCGTATCACTAGCTAAAGTTTTGTATAATATTTACAGCTTATACACATAATATATATATATATAATAATATGGGTATAGATTTAGTTTACATTTAAATTTTTTTTAAATATAATTATTATTTCTTGTTTAGCCCGTTGAGGTAATGTAATAATATCATTGAATAATTATAGAAGTGTGCTCCAGCCAGAGAATATATTTTTTTGGGGGGGGGGGGGGGTGTTGGGGAATTCTCGGGTTGTTGGAAAATGGATAACATTTTGGATATAATTATTTTTTATGCAGGATTAAAGGGTAATTTTAATTATTATGCAGTTATTTTTTGTCTTGTTGCTGCTGCTGGGGCTCCTGCTATGAGCTGGTCACGGCGGACATGTTCATGGGGGGAGTGGAGTTGTTGATCATGACGTTGTTTGAAAGGTTGTTGGGGGTGATGACCCCGCCGGAGGAGGACACGGCTGCGGAGGGGGTCGTTGACGCTGCACTGCTGCTGAGTATCTCCCCGAAAGACTGCTCCATACATTGTTTCAGCTCCGCGTAGGTGGTGATGAGCACGTTCTGCTCGTCTCGGGACATGAGGCACACCTGATAAAAAAAACAATTGTTTTTATTAAATTTTAATTGAGGAATGAAAGGTGTGTAAACTGTTTAATAGAGTTGGAAGGTTTAGGTTTGATGGGAACCTTTTCGATGGTCCCCGCATCCAAGCGGTTTAGCGTGTAGACCACGTGGGACATGTCCAGCCAAGGTCTCCCGTCCGCCGTCACCTGGTGGAAGACATAGTCCCGGAATAGCTTGAGGAGGTATCGGTCCCCCGTCTCGGACCATTGCGGATCCTGATTCAGCCTGAGAGAATGACGAGGATAACATTTAGGTTAAAAGTTTAATTAAATATAATATTTTGTAATGTTTATTTTTTTTTCTGTTTTGACTCACTCCTGCCGCTCAATAATGGTGTTCATCTTGACGAGGAGCCGGAAGAGCCTCCCGTTCTCGATCTCCTTGGCCAAGTAGTGCTCCAACAGCTCCGCCCTCGCGTTGGCCGAGTCCAGCTGGTTATAAAAGCGTGCGCCGATCATGGGCATGATGTCGTTGATGGAGCGGGACTGGGCGCCCCTCGGGTTCATCAAGTGAATAATCAGATTCCGCAGGTCGGAGGAGTAGGAGCGGCCAATGAGCTCCATCGAGGTTTGGAGATTCTCCCGCTGGACGGCCAGCAAGGAGTTGCATGAAAGCGCCATGATGAGCTTGCCCAAGGCTACGAGGTCCTCCTGCTGGTAGAAGGGGGTGAGGGTGGCGTGGTTGGCATTCGGGTCGTAGGTTATCACGTCAAGGACGCCGCAGCAGTTGAGACGGATGGAGGGCCGGGTCCGGGAGGTCACCAGCACTTTAGTGGGGTCCAGGGAGCGGACGGCCAAGCCCGCCGTGTGGATGGTTCGAATGACGGAGCTCAGTTGGACGATGTACGCCCACAACAGGTTTTCCGGGAGGAGGTCTAGCCAATTTAATCAAACAGTTAAATAGATTAGAACAATAGTTAAGATAGTTAAGGAGGAGGAGGAGGACGCTTCAAGTCATCAGCTATAAAAAAAATAATTAAACATTTTTTTAATCCACATAACTTACTCGCTTGATGCTTCATAAGAGAGTTTCGTTGATGACTGTACGGGCGGGGGACGGAAGGGTCGCCGGCGCTGAAAGGGTCCACGTAGCCATTCACCTGGCTGTTTCGTTGGAAGTGACGAGTCATGAGCGTGTCCGCCGTGGGGAAGTAGTCGTAAACGAATATCAGCGCTGTATAAAAAAATAAACGGAGGAAAACAAAAGAAGAAGTTAATAAAAAACATTTAAAAAATCATAATAATCTATAACTAATATTCTTCCAAAAAACTCACAATTATCCCCGAACGCTTTTGTTGTAAAGATTTCCCTAAGCTGGATAAGATTACAGTGATTGAGTTGCTTCCAGGCTTCGATCAGACCCAGCCATTTCCCGGAGGGAAGGCGAAATCCTACAACAGAAAAAAAAGAAGAAGAAAAAAATTATATTAATTCAAATTTAAATCTTTTCTCAATCAAAGTCATATTTATTTTTTTTCTGTAGACCTCACCATGTATCCTACGCAAGCAGTACGTGAAGCCATTCTTGGAGTTGACAGCCTTATAAACCGTGGAGGGGTAGCCAAAGGAGCTGGACTTTTGGGCGGCGTGATGATGGGTCGTCTCCAGCGGACACACCTCATGATAGTGATCGATCTGAGCCGGCAGATCCTGATAAATGTTTGGATTGGGTTGGGAGAGGGTCACAGCGCTCCGGTGCATCAGCTCCAGCTTCACCTCATCCGGCACGAAGTAGCTCATCCCATGAGTCTGCTGGATGGGGACAGGATGGACCACCGGATTCTGTTGGGGTGGCCCCAGGCTCGTGATCCTCGCCGCGGGATCCGTCCCGCTCCCCCCCGGACTAGTGACCACCCCCGACCCCGCGTGATCCTTCATGTGGGGAGGGGGCTGGCCACTAAACATGGAGTAGGTGGGGAAGACCAGCGGGCCGGTACTGTTGGGATCCTCCAGTGGATCCAGGCCCCCCACCCCCTCCCCACAATTCTGCCCATCCTCCACGACGGAAGGGTGGTAGAAATAGGTCGTCCCGCCCACATTCTCAGGATCAATCCATTGATGATGATTGCTCGCTGCGGACATTTAGTCCCCCCCACCCCGGAAAATGAAACACAAAACCCTCCACTTAAAACTAAAAAAAAATAGCTTCTTCCCCACTCAATAATTTTTTGAGGATGATGATTCTCCTTTAACTAACTTTAAAAAAAATAATAACAACAACAAAATAAATTTAAAAAACGGTACTTTCTTCGCATCTCTCTCCCCCTCCCCCCCTTTTTTTACACCCCCACTGCAGTAAAAAAATAACTTTCTTTTTATTACTTAATAACACAACCGAAGAAAAAAAATCAAGAACGTTAGCGCGTCTCAGTCCATCTTCTTTTTTTTGGTAAATAAAACAAACTAAACTTCACTTTATCAACTTTATCATCACAATTATATTATAATACAGTTAACTTTGTCTGCCAATTATGTATATATAGCCAACATATTTCATTTTCGCATACGGCTTCCATTTCCCATGTAATTGTAAATGTCTCTGTATAATTATGAATGATGTGTGATGCTGTTGATCTTGCAAAAAAAAAGGAGCTGTCCCAATAAATAAATAATTTATAACTGGGCTTCCGCTAATTAGAGCCTTTGAAAAGGCTGTTTTACCTATTTTGATTTCGTTTTTTTTTCTTTTTAATTTTATTTTATGATCTGTTTTTGTGTGTGCTGGGTTGTTGTTTGTGTATATTATTTTGCAGACATCATCACCATCATCACCATCATCATCATCACAATTTACAATCACAAACAGCTCATCATGATTGGCGGTGACCTTGATTTTCGTTGATGTGAAGTACAAACATGGCTAGACTTACACACAAACAATTCATACTACTACCACCAATGCAATGCAATGCAATAATAATATTAATATGAGTACCAAGCCATGTCATACTCATATACCTTACCTGAGGTGTCCAAAAACGAAAAGAAAAAATTCCATGCAAAATATTACAAAAGCTACTGTCCGTTTCACCATTTAACATGGCTGGGGTATTGGGGAGAGAGGGAAGTAGGGGGAGGAGCCAACGGAATAGGTAAGCAACTTTCTCTAAAAAAAATCATGGTACGGTTCTGTATGGCAGGAGAAAAAAATGCGTATGAAAAAGGGGTGCTCTGTTCTGTTCTCTCATGATATGAAATGAATATGATGATGATGATGCCAGCTTCTGGGTGGTCTCTGGTGTGGTGTGCTGTGGTGGAGGATGCATGACCGACGCGTTCCTAGTTTCATTCATATACCTCTTATGCATATGGCTTGAGAGAGAGAGAGTTTGGTTGCAGAAGTGGGGAACAAAGTGGAACTACTTGAGGTTGAGTTGGGCCTGCGGATGGATGGATGATGCTTGGATTTGTCCATGATTTTTTTTGCTAATTTTTCTAGAGTTAGTATGGCTTAAGAAAGAGTTAGGTAATTTGATTTGAGTACAGTTAAAATTAGTCTACTAACATGTACATTGTAAATGAGTTTGAATGGGATTGATAATGAAGGGTGATATAATGGTGGTATTAGTAAGTAAAATAAGTGATGGTTGAATTGAAGACAAGACTGGATAGGGATTTTGGTTTTTTTTTGTGTGATTTTTTATTAGTTTTTTTTTTCAAGCCAATATTTTACAGTATCATTTACATAATAAAAAGTACATTGAGATTAAGATTAAGAAAAGATGATGAATATTATATAGCTAGCTGCGGTTGAGAACCGGGTCGACTCACCAAATAATAATAATAGGATTAATTAAAGTTTTGTTTTGTAATAATAATGGTGTTCTGTTCATAATAAAAGATAGTAAAATTGAATATGAAGTGGAGTACATGCATGCATAATTATAACTAACGCATAAGAGTTAGTTAATGAAGTACACTCAATCATAATAATCATAATACTTAATAAAAATCATATTTTATATGTAGTATTATACTAATATAAGAATAGTCATTATAAGAGTCAGAAAATTGAACGAGGTTCGGCTCACAATATTCAAACAAGTCAAGTAGGTAGTATGTAATTATTACACTGTCATTAAATATATACCCATTCATGATAATCCATTTTTGAAGTAATAGTCAGGAACTAAATTAATTAATAGGAATAAAACAACAACATCACCAAGTTACAGCAATCAAACGCCAATCAACAATGGCAATAACAAACGAACAAAAAACAAATCTACATATAACACACAGCTCACTGGTTACGTTACATCTTTTCAGAGTAAAAGAAAAATTAAAACTAGACTAAACTAACGATAAGAATGAAATTATTAACTGTTCGGAAACAATGGTCATCAACAAAACTAAAAAATAATATTATAATATGAGTACTTAAGCATGGTTTCACTATTTGAAAAAGAAAACCAGCTTCACTTACAATACAATACCTGTGAAAAAGATTCAAGTCAACAAAGTCAAGTTGGGCAGAACATGATAGGAACAAACAACGCATTATAAATAAATTTACAATCAACATGAAGAACATCGCATAATATACCTAAGTAACATTTGGAAAATGACAAAACAACCAATGTCGAAAACATGCTTAGCTCCTGTCATACACAATAATAATAATCATAAAGGAAGAAGAGTTTGGTCGGAACATAATTAATTATTTAAGTTTTTTTTTTAAATAAGGAGAAGAAATAACTTGTCTAATCTAAATGTTTACAGTAGGCTGTGCTAAAGAGAGAAAAAAAAACAATTTTAGGAAATGCTGGGTTGGTGGCGGTTTTACAATCTAGTTTAATCTTGAGATGAGCGGCCTCCATCATCATTATTATTCTTGCTGAAGTCACATACGAGGGGATCGTCAATTTCAAACCAAGTCCCATCATCAACGAAGTCCTCCAGCTCGGCAACATTCACTGGTCCGTAGAGCTTCTCCCACATTTCCGTTTCGGTTGCCCCTCCTTCCGCACCCCCGGCAGCTGCTGCTGCTACTGCTGCGTTGACCTCCTGGACCTTCTGAAGAGCCTCGGCCTTCTCCTTGTCCACTTTGACGAACTTCTTGAGCTCGTCGGGGATGACGATCCGGCAGTAGTCGACGAAGTGGTCCCCATCCTTGAAGCCCCAGTCCAGGAGAGGGAACAGAGGACAGCCGTTGAACCTTTGGAAGGCCGCTCCCAAGTCTTGCATTTCGATCCGCTTTTCCTGCTCAGCTTGAAACTGGATCCGCTTCCAGACCTTTTCGAGCAGCTCCTTTGGAGTCACGATTTGATCTGAAAAAAAAAATATCATTCAAGGCATTAATTATTAATTACCCGTATTTACGTAAAATAGTAAGTGAGTAACGTAATTAACATGTTTTAATTATTTTAATTATCTTAATCAATCCTACCTTCCAACACTCGATGAAACAAAATTAGCTTTTTGTGCTTCCCCTCCCCCAAAGGCTGGATCATGAAGACTTCGGAGACCCGATTAATCCCTTGCATATCAGTCAAATCCCCGAAGAGCGTCTCGGATGAGAAGAGTTTGGCGCGCTCGCGGAACCTCCGGAAGAACACGTTGGCCTCGATCCCCTTGGGATACTCCATAATCAGTTTGCTCATGTCGGCGAGATGCTTCTCCCAGTTGTTGAAGACTCGGATGGACTTGCTGATGTTGATCGTGTCGAAGGTCCCTGCAGGTTTCCTCTTAGATGCCAAAGCATTCAAGCCCTTGGCCGCGGCAACCAAGCCCAAAGCCCCAGCACCGAATTTCCCGTTGAAATAGTCCATACGCTTGAAGTCCCCCTTGACCTTGGTGGTGGGATGGCGGAGACCAACATCCATAACCGCCGGATTGTAGCCCTCCTTCACGAACGTTGTCTTCTCGTCCTTGGCCACCTCAGTGAAGCCATCCATTTCCTTTGCACGCATTTCATAAGTTGAGAGTGGATGCTGCTTCCGGGGCAACACGAACATGTCCTGGCAGAAGGGCGAAGTGTAAGGATTCAAATCCGCCTGCGATTCCGGAAGCATCTTCAACATTTCTTCCAGCTGCTCATACTCCTTGCGGAAGGCCTCCACAGTGGGCTTGTAGTTTGGGGTGGAGCCGGGCTTGGCCTTTTCCAGCTTGATCAATTCTAAAAAAGGAAACAAATAAATAAAACGCAATTTAATTTAGTTAGATAAGATTGCATGTTTATTCAAAATTGTATCATGGTTTGGGAGACTAACGGAAAGCTTTTTCTTCAAACTCCTTCATCTTCCCAATCTTTTCCAAGCGGCCTTGCTGGAACCCTTCGACAAGGATCTTGTAGCGTGCGCTCTCCCTATCCATCGGCCCGTAAATCTTCTCAAACTGCTTGTCATGCTCATAAAGTTCGGCCGGGATCTCGGGGATCTTCTCGTTGGTCATGATCTGCTCCAGTCGCTTCAGCTCCATGATGCGCCACTTGGCCTGGAGAGCCATCTGGAAGCTGATGTGGTTGAAGGGCTGAGCGCCCATCCCCATCCCTATCATGTTGAGCCCCTTTTGATTTTGAATGCCGTGATAGTTAATCTTGGGCCCTATGCTAGCCAGAACTTCTTCGTCAGAGTCGACAGGGGATTCGGAGTCGTCATACTCCTGTTGCTTCTTTTTAGCCGACTTGGCCTGAGCCTGGACCTGCTTCACCTTGCACTTCAACTTCTCTCCCATGTCGGGATTTGGAGGGGGCTTGACAAACTTCTCCACCCCCTCGTTCCTCTCCTTCAGCAAGTGCTGTTGGCGAGCTTGGGAGCAGAGCTCTTCATATTGCTTTAGTTGATCCAGGACTGCCGCAGACTTGCGTGGAGAGTCGTCCGGAGATGGGACTCTTGGAAGCTCTTCATTCGGGCCGGGAATGATATCCAGTTCGTAGTCGGATCCAACAATTTCATCTTGATCCTGATCCGCCTCCGAATTGGCGATGGGTAAATCCACCAACTCCCGGACGAACGTGGGCATCTTCTTGTTCACGGCAAGCACTTTGAACGCGACAGCAGTGGGGGGTGGGGATGATGACGGATCCATGTTCACCGACGCTGCTGCTGGGGATGTGGTGGCTGACTGATCGATGTCCGCCAACACCGCTTGGAAATGGGGGGAAGGCTGATCGATGACTACCGACACTGCTGGGGCCGGAGATGATGATGATGGTTGCTCGATGTTCACCAAAGTCGTCGCAACTACTGGAGCAGGGGGCGATGATGATTGATCGATGTCCACCGCTGCTGCTGGAGCAGGGGGTGGAGATGATGGCTGATCGATGACCACCGACGCTGCTGCTGGGGGAGGGGATGATGGCAGTTCGATCTCCTCCAACGTAGCTACTGCCGGAGCAAGGGACGATGGCTTCTCGACGTCCAACAACGTAGCTTCTACTGTAGCAGAGGGCGATGGTGATGATGACTGATCGATGACCACCGACGCTGCTGCTGGGGCAGGAGGGGGTGATGGC
>JAQIWX010000894.1:0-12801 GCA_034696785.1 Lepidocyrtus cyaneus | reverse complement strand
CCATCACGTTTGTACTGCAGGTTTATGGTCCTGCCGCACCGCGTGACTTTCTCTTTTGTGCCAACTGCCGGCGTCCAACATTGAGCATTTCCATATTTGCCCAGGATGAAAGGGGCTCATTTATCTTACCTTTATGACGAGTGCACACTTCACTCTATTCATCTATTATTCAAAAACATGCAAATATCAAAGGCTTATTATGGCTCATTTATTCCTTTACAGCGGGGAAAGAACCGGTGAACTTTGAGAGATTGCGTGATAAATGTAAATCATTTTTTCGGGGAAGAGCTGAAGAGGCGGATGTAATTCTCTTTTTTTCATAGAAAAGAAATGAATAGCTGACGGCTGTCGAGTGAGATGAGAAAGAATCGTGTTGGAATTGGAATGTTGTTATGCAGTGGAATGTCGGGGATGAATAGATTCATATTTTCGAAGCTCAAGTCCAAGCCAAATTCCAAAATTAAAAAAGAATCCGCCTTGGCATCATGATGACTTCGTGACATTAAAACACTGGCCATTGTCTATTGATAAACGCGGATGGGAACAAGTATGAATAGAGTCACTAATCACGAAGTGTTATCCATTATTACATAGAGGACTCAGGAAAGCTTCACTAATCACTTCAGTTTCTTGACTCTTCCTCAGTGATAAAAACAAAGTTTGTCTCCTCCTAATCCCCCTCCTAAAAAATTGGCTAAATTGCCACTAGTCACGGAGCAAGTATGGAATCGGTATAATATTGTTTTACTTGTTATAGTTTAATGAGAGTAGTTTGGAAGTCTAATTAGCCAAGCTCTTGAAATGAGTTACTTTTTTTGGATGATTGTAATGAAGCGACGCAGTCATTTGCGCTGATGGAATGTTTCATACTCCCCTGAATGGCTTTAACTTTGAAGCTCTTCTTTTGATTTTATGCTTGGCTATTCATAATGGGACAAATTGTGTATCCTTTTCTTCTCCATATAAAATGGAATAAACCGGGCGGAATGAATAAAGAGGAAAAAGAAGTAATTATCCTTGAATGTTGCATTAGCATAAAGAAGAGATGATGAATGGGGGAGTTTTCTAGTAGCTAGCGCTAGGAAATGATGTCGATTTGCTGTTCCGTAATCCACAGATTTGAGCTGTTAAGTATCCACTTCTTTACTCCTTGTCTCAGAAGTTAACATTGCAACTTGGTCGTCGCATGATTCGCATGATCATAAAACGTCTCGTTTCAGTTTCCTGCATCATTAACTTGGCTTATGCTACTAAATTAAGCTTTATGAGTTGAGTTTTTGGGGGAGCGAATGAATGAGTAAAAAAGGATAAGTTTTGCAAAAATCCGGGAACATACGTCAGAATGTTGATGTTGTTGGAAGTGTGGCGCTTAAGATTAGATGTGAGCTGAATATGTTGACGTCTTGATCTTATGTACATTTTTGTGTAAGTTTATTTCGGAATAATAAGTATGTTGGATGGGAGGAGGGATAGCCAAGACATTTATGCAATTTGTCCAAATCATCAGTTTTTTTTTGGAAGCAAGATAGGATCCTTAATGAATCTATTTTTGGCACAGATCTGTCAGAGGAATGAGAAGATTTTAATAATTTGCACATTTAGTCTGAGAAGGTTGTTTTAGGTATATGGCATGGGGGAGAAATGGTTTCCTTAATTCCCTCTGTTTCATTACGTATTTCCCACTCCCCCGACTTGTGGGAGGGATTTTTCTAAAAATAACTTCTGTTTTTCATTTTGCTTCTGTCCCATTATAAAGACTGCTGACTATGATGTAATTATTATCAGTATTAATATTGACAAAGTTGATGCTTATGTTTGGAACTTTTTATTCATTTCCACCAGGTTTATCAAGCCAACACCGGAAAGTTTCTCTGCCGAGACAAATACTACGGGAGAAAGCTGTCAGTGGATGGGTTCAAAGAAGGGATCTACCAATTTCTTCATAATGGGAATCGCCTACGAACGGATGCCATCCTTCCCCTCGTGGAGAAGTTGGAGGACTTAAAGACAACACTCCAGACCCTAGATACCTACCGGTTCTACACAAGTTCCCTCCTCCTGTCATATGAAGGGCTGGACCCGGAACTTCATGGGGATGCGGAGGAGCAGCAGATGATCATATCCGAGGAGGAAGAGGATAAGCAGGAAGTTGTCGTTGGAAGATGTAATATTCCCGTGTCAAAATCCGCCGACTTCCAATACCCCAACAGGGGAAGATCCTTGGATAACGGGAAGTACACAGCGGTGACCACTACAGTATCATCATCATCCTCTACTACGGGTTCCTCCTCAGGAAATGGCATAACCGTTACGAGCATTAGTGCAGATAACATATCAAGTTTAGCCAAAACACCCTCCGGAGATAACAACTCATCCTGGGCTCCTCCCGCCGGGACTGAGAATAAATCCACTTCTGGAGTTACACCAACAGCGAATTGTCTGCCAAGTGAGTCGGTTGCCGTGAAGGTGATTGATTTTGCACACGCAACCCACACCAACATGGGCTCTTACGCCAAGGAGCATATTGGACCAGATACGGGATATATTTTCGGCATTTCTAATTTAATAAAAGTGCTTAGAGAGATTTATGAGGAGGAATGCGGTTAATAAAAAGAATGATGGGTGGAGTGAGGTGGAGTGGAGGTAGATTAAGTAAGGTCCTATGTATTTCCTAGAAAGTTGCTGTACAGTAATCAATAACACATTGAACCAAAAATTGTATCTGAGTATGTGAATCAAGTTATGTACCTTTTTGTAACCTTATAACAACCTGACAATGGAATCACACAACCTGAGGAAATAAATGTAGACCTTTCAGAGAAAGTACCTTCTATTCTATGACAGTTTTACTTATAAAAAAAATAAAAGATAGCTCCAGCTACTATTTGAATAAATGTATGTGCTGAACGGAGAAAGTCAGTTTTTCTGTACCTGTAACAGAACCCAAATAACTATTTTTCTCTTTCGACGCAAGTAAATGATGTATGGACGATATTTTTAGAACGGTTTCGTTTCGACATCCCACTGCCCATCAATATCAATTTGTAAGTGAAAGTTTCCTACACAAATTACTATTTTGACCAAATTAAATAACGTATTGTTCGGGACGTTTGAGTATGACGTATGCTTATTATTCTATTTTTAGGATTTGTTTTACCTGGTTGGATTTACCCAAAGTGAGAGGAAGAGGATTGCGTTGTGAATGGGACAAGGAATGTGATGGAATGAATGTGAGATGCCAATCAACAAACAGTACAATTCTGATAGAGCAAATATTACCAAAGACCAATACAAAAGGCATCAGTGGCTTTCACCATTGCATTGCGTAAGTAAACCATAGAGTTAATCAAAATCTAATAATATTCTTATAAGGAGTGGGTACATCCATATCTGTATGCACTTGAGTATGTAATAATCTTTTTTATTTCGTATCGCCCTTTTACAGATATTCCTGACAAGTCTTTGAGATTCCATTTTATTACCAAAAATTGAAACATCAAGTTTCAGTGGTCCAAATAAAATCAACTTTACTACTTACCAACTTTAATCAAAGTGTAATTACAAATAATTATGTGTGCGATTACGAAATGTGTAGATATATAGATCATGAGTGTTGTTTTGTAATGTACTTATAAGCTGGATGCAAACTTATTAGTATGGTTAGTTAACTGCATGCACAGGTTGACTGGCATCCTAAACAATGACAAAATGTTCTTTAGAACTTTACAGAGACAGAAATGTGAAAAGTACTTAAGCCTAAGCATAACGAAGGACACATATTATATATGAGAAAAAAATATTAATAAAAATGAAACTTTACAAGAAAAATACAGACGTAGCTAAATATAATTAATTAAGAATGTTATATAAAGAAATGTTTCCTCGCTAGAAATGTAGTATTTATTTATGTAGAAGGTACTTACTCTCAGATTATTATCATTATTAAGAAGACTATAGATTTAGAATTGTATATTAAGTTCAGGTTAGCACATTTTTTATGTTGAAGTAAAAATTTTGTGATATTGATTTGTTATTATTAAGTGTAAATGAAATAATTGTGGTTCTCTAAAAGACTGAAGCAATAAAAAAAACTTGTTAAAATATTACTATTTGGTTCATTCAACATGTTTTTTTCTGGATTACCTGAATAATTTCCTTTAGGATCAGGAGTAGACTAATAGGCACAAAAAATATGCTGATCTTTCTGAGTTCCATTGCAGTATGCGGTCCTTCTACTGCTGGTTATGAACAAAGTGGTCTGACTTGTGGCAGCTGTCAATCTCGAACTGAGGAGGAGGAGATTATTTAACGTATCTAATTGCTTTCAATCGTTTCACCATCAACCATACCATATCTTATCAGGAACCGTAAAGTCAACTACTTTACTTCCATATACCGATAAGGCAAGTATTTCCACAGTAGTTTGCTTTTAATAGAATATGCCCTCCAGTGCTTGCCCGGAAATAACCGGAGAGGTAGTAAGATGGGCTAATCAGCACTATAATCCATTACGACGAGTAGATAGTTCTTCTTCTTTGGACTAAATATTTTTAGAGTTGATCAAAAAATCATTTCATGTCATACAATTCGGAGCATCAGCATTTCATATTCATGTAACTTTCCAGTTTTCAGTTTTGTTAGAAAAATGTATTCATGTAACAACGATACAGAGGACATCATTAGTCTTTTGAATGAAGTGATTTTGTAAATCCTCCTTTTCCATCATTAATTTATTTTTGCAATGATGTTAGATAAGTTTTCACAATTTAATTTTCTCTCTGTATCTCCTGATGAAGAAGTCAGTTTTACTTCGAAAGCTTGAGTAGAAATAAAGTTTTTATTTCCCTATCAGTCATGTATCCCGATAAGTCTGTCTCCATTGACATCATTAGTCGTTTGTCCAGTTTGAACATAATTATTTCACACAACTTTGCGAACATTAAACTTGAGGCAAAAAAAACCTACACGTGTGTCGGAGGATTTGCAATTTTTATTGCGTATCTACCCATAATCGGTGCATTCCCGCAAATTAACTTCATTTTTTTTATCAAAGAGGCACATGTACATTTTTTAGGTTAGCAAGATTGCTTAAAGCTTAAAAAAATACGCAACTGCTTGCAAAATCTGACGCAATTACAATAGCCACTGGAAATATTTGTATTGTTGTATAGTATTCATTTTTTTCTTACCTATTATTACTCAATAGGCATTATTACGGATTTATTCATTAGGTGATGCCTACTTCGGAAAAATCTATTTTTTGCCACTTTGTATCCTCCTCCCGTTGTTATCTCCCAAGCGCATCCCACCTTTCTCCGGCGACTCTGCTCAAAACCGGTCCTGGAACCATTGGAGTGGAATTATGATCAAAAGGATCAATGCTTAAATATTATTGCAAGTGCTCTTTCAAATATTAAAAGTGCTTGGGAATCAAAATAGGATAATAAGGATTATTGACAACAGTCTGGAACCAGTTCCATACATTAAAATTGCCATCAATCAACCTGCCAAATTCAGGGTCCAAACATGTGAAGACGTTTCCCAAAAAAAAGCACTTTAATTACTTATTTCTTTTTGCTTGGAGGAGAAAAATTATTTCAAGATGATATGTTCCTCTTCTGAACAGACAAGAAAAGTAATTTATGTGTACAAACAGTATAAACCGGTTAGTATCAAAAAAACATCACTCAACATAAAAGGGTACGTGTGTACAGCAATCAAAATCATAATATCTATCCATCGACCCTCCTTCTTCCATTCCAAGAATATCCAGAATTGCAGACTTGATTATATGTCCAGTCAGGCAGACATGATTTCCAACACTTTGATGCCCATTCCAGACAGGTAAAAAATCCGAATCTAATCCGCAGAAGCCACTGTACGAACTTGTTTCGAAAAAAAATTGTAAGCATTGCTTCCTATAAAAAGACGCATTCAGAATGGATTCGAACTCAATTGCGATCAGAAATTTGCGTGTGATTGTTTGCAAATATACATTTTTTTAAAATTTAATTGAAATTATGGCAGTTTCAACGCAGAAAACTCCCACCCTATTCTTAATAGGATTGACAGTGCTTTTTTGCATGCACATGTCAAATGGCCAATTTGGTCGCAACCGCCTTCGTAAAAGGTTCTTCCCAGCCCCAAATCACTGTAATAAATGTGACCCTACAACTACGGAGGACGGGCACGGGATAGATGTTTGGCCTAGTCCACATCCAGAAGTACCACTGCCGAATCCATCCCAACAAGTGAATTTACTAAAGATTGCTGAGACCTGCGCTGCCAATTTTGTGACTCAGGATTATGATAAGACTTGGGTTAGTTACAGTTAAAAACAACTATTTGTTTTTAATTATTTTATTATTATTATTATTATTAGAGGTTTTATTGCAGATCAATTGATAATATACTGACAGTACATAATGATCCATATAGGAGTAGTTAGATAAGATAAAAAGAACATTAAATGTGATACATGTACAACAATCTTCAACAATTCAATATTTGTCTGAAAATATAATATAGAATATAGAATAAATATTTAATAAAAAAAATTTTAACTCAATTTTCAGGAGGCAAAACACTGGGAGGATATTGGATTTGGTGGACTTGAACATGACCTTTGGCCCATTCGGCTCACCAACAAACTCTTCGTTTACCTGATGGCTTTCAACATGTATCAATCGAATGGCTTGGACATAACTGAAAACCAGTTGGAGAATTCAGCTTGTTTCGCAACCACCACTGTAAACGGATGGTCAATCACTAATACGACTGGATTCGCTGGGAAGTCAGTTATGTTGCGGTTGGTCCAAACGAATATCCCACAAGTCTACCGTTTCACATTACCTTATGGACCATTAGGTAAGCTTAACGAATGAATCACAATTGAACACTTCAACGATTTTCCGTTATAATTTTACTTTTTATTGTTCAAGGTGCCAGTACTGGAACAGCCTCCATTATCCTGTCTGTAAGCAAGGCGTACAATATCTTCGAATTCTGCTTCGACAATGGACTAAGAGCTTTTGCAATGTTTTCCAAAACCCTTCCAAAACAAGACGAATATAGTATGATGCAGTCTGCAAAGCTTCATCTGAAAGCTATTGGTTTCAAGGAAAGTCATTTCCTCGACTTGGACCCTGAGGCCAATTGTGAAGGCTACAGACAGAATGTAATGACCCCAAAAAGTGGAGAGTGGGATCTCCCCAGTGCTCGTCCTATCTCAAGTTCATTAATTAAATTTGTTGGCCATAACAGTTTGCTCCCAGTTGCTCCACTTTTCTGGAAAAAGAAATAAGAGTACAAAATCGCATTTTTTTACTATGTTTAATATAAATTTGACACGTTTTAAACATGAATTGTAATAATGTTAAGCTCAAAATTTAATAAGGAAAAATAAAAAATTTATAAAAATAAAATATCTAGGTAGAAAAGTTTCTCCCTTCATACTATTTTGTATTTAATAATAATCAATAATCGTATTCCATACAGTCTTTGCATCTAGCTCTGGGGCATTGTGAAACTGTAATATTTCTTCATAAACGACTGCATACCTCATTTTCCTTCTACATTAAAAAGCCAAAAAGTTGATCTATTAGGTCCATACATCTATCATGTGTCAAACACAAATTATGTAATCAATCACAAATTTTCACAAAAAAATGCCTACCTACAAAGGTTTGCAAAAAAAAACATTGCACGTGGCAATTAATGTTTCTGTTTGATGCTATTTCTTTTATACCTTCTTGGATATTACGGATTTTATTTATATATTGATTACTTTATTCATATATTAAATGAGTTAAATCCTCAGATTTTTGAATGTCTGATGCTCTCTGCCATCAGCCAGAAAAATGCAAATAATATAATTTAGTCCCCCGCCTATTGCATGCGAGCTTTGTACTGTTTACCTAAGCTGCGAATTTTTCGATCACTTGACTATTTTTACAGCTTGGTTCAGTTTGACAATAGTACCAACACCTTCCTCCGGCAAGTTATATATAAAAATGGAACTTGTTCGGTGACATGATCTCGACAAAAATGCTAACAATGCATCATACATCATCGGTACTGGCTTTACTCTTTTCCAACTTGATTTTATTGCTTTGACCTGCTACTGCAAAATAGGTACGGGCAACCCCATCCGGAAAATCCAGACCAGACAGAAGTTTCATAGAAAAGGAAAGCACAATCTTTCCTCGTATCACCATCCCTGAGAGTTGGCCATGTGCTTTTGAACATCATATCATATCTACCTACCTATCGTAGGTAGATAAACTTGAACCCGAACCGGTCCTCATAAAAATATAGGCATGTGTCAAAAAAAGTAAACAGTCTAAATTGAGAACCGGTCTTATTCTCAGAATTTGTCATTTCAAGCCTCAATTCTGCGTAGAGCAAAGATATTGATTTTCCCGTAGGCTTCCCCTCCAGTTATAAGATGTCAATGAGTGTCACTACTATTTTGAGTGAAGTATTTCAAAATGTCACTTCTTCATTTTCAGTATAAATACTCCTCAACTTTTCATTTTGAATCATCAGTCATCAAAATAACATTTTACAGTCTACAACATCTCAAAGCAACGACATTTGTCCAAATCCAAAATGGCACTTTCCAAAGGATACCTTTCTCCACTTGGTCTATTTGCATTGACGGTGCTCTTGAGCGCTCATCTATGTAGTGGTCAATGGTCTAATGGCCATCGCCGTAGTGCAGCTCAACCTTACTCTTATCAACAACCCCGCTCTTACCAACAACCCCGTTCTTACCCAAGTCCTAGAAGCTCTCCTCAAGTGAATTTACTCGGGATTGCGGAAACCTGTGCTGCAAATTTCATTACTCAAGACTATGAACAGAACTGGGTAAGTGCAAATCATAATCTGTATATTTTGTATCATTTAGCACCATTTTTCTGGATCTAGCAATTAAAAATTGGATTCAAAACTTAATTTCAGGAAAGGAAAGTGGATTATTCGTGGGATGGACTTCCGTCAAATCTCTGGCCGGTTAGGCTGACCAACAAGCTCTTCGTCTACCTGATGGCTTTCAACATGTATGAATGCAATGGCCTGGACATTACAGAAAAGCAGTTGGAGAGCTCGGCCTGCTTCGTCACAAATACAGTCAATGGATGGTCGGTCACTAATACGACAGGATTCGGAGGAAGATCGGTGATGTTACGATTGGTTCAAACTAACGTTCCAAACATTTATCGATTTTCATTACCTTATGGCCCTTTGGGTAAGCTCACTTAAAAAAGAATATTTAAATATTTACCTACATTTCATTACTTCGTAAACAGGATTTAATGTTATTTAATTTTTTGACTTAAAGGCGCCAGCACCGGAACAGCATCCATTGTATTATCTGACAACAAAGGCTACAATGTCTTGGAATTCTGCTTCGACAATGGGCTGAGGACCTTTGCCATGTTCGCCAGAAGAATCGGAGAGAATGACATCGATGCGGTGAAGCTCCACCTGAAAGCGATCGGTTTCAAGGAAAGACACTTCATCGACTTGAATCCTGATAGCAACTGTGACGGAATTGGAAATTCAGTATTGACCCCAAGGACAGGAGGACATGATTTACCTCGCCCAAGCGCTCCTTCCCAGGATTTGCAAAGATTTGCTAATAACAATAAATTGCTGCCAGTTCCTCCACTTTTCTGGAAGAAAAAGTAAATATGTTTTTGCTGAAGGTTCAGTTTAATTTTAATTTACCAAAAGTTTAATTGAATCATTGAATCCTCAAAGTTTAGTCATTGGTGCTGAATATGTATTGAATGGAAATAAATACGTAGTTTGGTTTAAATCAAGATCAAGTTCTTTGTTCCAGTTTCTTATATTTCTCATGGAAAAACTGACATTTTTATTTATTATTATTTCGGGTCGTTTATTATTATTATTATTGCAAGTTTATAGCTTCAGACATGACACGTTTTACCTCTGCCTTCCTTTGGCACAAAAAAATATGCAAAGATGGTTTTGAGGATGCAACGATTTTACAGCCAGTACCTTTAGAAAATCAGCAAACTTTTTTATTGTACGAATTAATAATTTGGTGTTAGGCAATCAGATTACCTACCTCAGTTCTCTTTTACCCGCAGTCGGCAGTATTTCCAGTTGTAAAGCTCGAATGACTTGGCTTGAGAGATGTTAGTAAAAAGCTGGTTTGTCCCTTCACTCATTTCTTTCTCCAAACACCTAAAAAACTAGTTCTTGTAAATCTGGCTTGAAAAAAAGATTACTACCAAAAATTGTTCTCAAATTACTGATGTTCAAGACACGCCGCCTGCCTAGAGCAGTTCAAAATTATAGGGATCACATCCATTTTGACAAATAATTCCTAGCCTTACCTATAATTTAATAAAAACAAGATACATTTTTTTGCCTTACATTTACTGTATCTAAAATATAAATTTTGAGCAGTTTTACCTGCCAAATTAGATAATAATTGATTTCGAAACAATAAGCTATTTGCATGGGTGGTTGGAAAGAGTCCAATCTTAAAAAATGAGACCCACGTCAAAATAAGGAAGCCTAATCGTACGTAACTTAATTAAAAAAAAAACTGGCTCCAACAAGTTGGAATATGAAACCTACATAGAACAATGCATGGTAAGTATAATGAGATGATCAAATAATGCTCATTGAAAGCTTCTTTGGCTTAGATGCCAGTTTCCAGTTATGTAGATACAAAAAAAACATATAATCTTGCCCTGCCAAACCCGTGGATGAAGTACCCACACACCAAAACTATAAATTCTCCTGACGAAACGAGCTGAATAGGGTAGTCATCAAAAATTAGGAGATAGCACAACATTTATAATCAGTTTCGTTTAAACTAGGATTTTACCATGGAATATCGATCCCCACTGTGCATATTGTGCCTAACGGTACTCATTCTCAGTGTTCACTTATCGAATGGCCAGCTATTTCGACGAAACATCCTTCGTACCCGTCGATATGACAAGCCTTGCCCGTTGATTTATCCTAGCGTGTGTGAAGAAGATGAAATCTCAAGTACTACAGCAGACCCTTCATACCCTGTGTATCCAGTCCCAGGTTCCAGTCCACAGGTGAATTTGCTTAAGATTGCGGAAACCTGTGCAGCTAATTTCATCACGCAGGATTATGAAGATAATTGGGTGAGCTAAACATGTTTGTTATATTTATTTTTGTAACTAGTGTAGGTTCATCATAATTCACAAGATTGTCATTAAAAATGTCATGATTTCCAGGAAGGGAAAGTGGACCAGGGATTTGATGGCATTCCCCCAAATCTGTGGCCAGTCCGACTAACAAACAAGCTATTCGTTTACCTGATGGCTTTCAACATGTTTCAATCAAATGGACTGGACATCACTGAAAGACAACTGGAGAATTCAGCCTGCTTTATGACAAATACAGTCAATGGCTGGTCAATCACTAATACGACCGGGTTCGGAGGAAGATCGGTACTTTTACGATTGGTCCAAACAAATGTTCCAAAAGTGTATCGTTTTACTTTGCCTTATGGTCCATTGGGTAAGCTCACTCCACAATGGAGCAATTAAACATATATTGGAAACGTCAGTCATGTTTAAAATCTTCTAATTTAATCTTATCTTATTTTTTTGAAGGTGTGAGTACAGGAACAGCCTCCATCATCTTATCCGACAACAGCGGATATAACGTCCTTGAATTCTGCTTCGATAACGGTTTGAGAACCTTTGCAATGTTTGCCAGACGACTCGGGGACAATGACATTGATGCGGTGAAGCTTCATCTGAAAGCAATCGGTTTCAAAGACAGGCACTTCATTGACTTAAATCCTGATGATAACTGTGACGGAGTCGGGACTTCAGTACTGATGCCAAGATCAGGGGAATGGGATTTGTCTAGCCCTCGTCCACTTTCCCAAGGCTTAATTAAATTTGTAGACCATAATAGCTTGCTTCCAGTTCCTCCTCTCTTCTGGAAGAAGAAATAACTAACTGAACTTATACGAATGATGATAATAATTTGCTGTTAATTATAGGATCATATCGAAAAAAAGTACCTCGCGAATAAAACATCCTAAATATATGCGTCAGCATCATGTATTGTAATCTGGGGCACTGTGAAACCAGCACCATTTCTCTTTTCTTTCATGTGGTCATATATTATCAATCACTATCATTTTCTTATGGACGATTGGATTCTATATCTATTTATTATTAAGCCAAGCTCATTGTCGGTTTAAGACAGTAAAGGAATATTAAGCAAAAGAATATAAATGTTGAACATTTATTTTCATCCTTCTTACCCATATGTTTTAGTCAGGCACGGCAAAATGTTACGCAATTGCTACAAAAACTAGCCACACGTGCCAGTTATGTAAACTTTTAAAATCGTTACACAACTTTCTAGTTTTTTATATACTGCAGCAGAGAAAACTGTATTTGCTCCAGTGAGCTATTCTCAAAAAACATGCACTTCTTCCAAAAATAACATGAATGACACTCCTATCATGCCCTAAGCAAGAAATTATGCAAATGTTAGTGTTTAGAATTAACTCATTTAGTGTCCAGTATGTAAGTACCTAGATTTCCAAAACAAGGCAATACTATTGTTGTTTACTGTGTATATTACTCAATAAGCTACTTTACTTTTTATTCAAAACTTGGACTACCTTGAAAGCAAATTTACATTGGTTAGGTTAGTGATCCACCCTGCTTGCTCTGGTTCGGCTCAAACTTTCCTTCAGTGAGGTAAAAAAAAACTCGTTCTATAAAGTAATCTTCTAGAAAGGCATGTGCAAACATGCAAATT
>JAQIWX010000893.1:0-12803 GCA_034696785.1 Lepidocyrtus cyaneus | reverse complement strand
ATCCTTCAGCTCAGGTAAAGCCTGACTAAACACAAATAATGTGCACAACCAAACAGTGCGAAATCACAACTAAAACAATTAGGTACAATGCAATCCCCATGAAACCGAGGTGAGCGAGCGTCTCCAATAAGACGGAGAATTCACTTTGCTGAATATAAATCAGCGTATTTTAATATTTTTTTTATGGGGAGCCATAAAAGGAGTAAGTATACTCCTCATTTACATACTAAGCACCAGGCTCTCTGCATTAGGTGTAACGTGTCTGGCTTGGTGACTGATTGCGTTATTGTGCCGTGTTGACAAGGAATACATAATAATAGTAAGTTGGATGGGCATGGATATTACAACAATTCTACTCTCATTTTTCTCTCTCCTCTCTTAAATTAGCAAACTCTAAAAACCTATGCACGTTCGTTCATGCCCCTAGTGATATATGGGATTTTTTACCGAGCCATTTTTAGTTGAATGTCAATTTTATGGCGCTATTCTTCACTTCACAATGAAGCCTACACTAGCAATAGCAAATGCTATTCTGGGCATTCTTATGATAGCATTTGCAATTTTTAGACATTACTCCCATATAAATAGAGCTACAGAAGTATATTTCCATTATTACACGTAAATGTCATCACCTTTAACATTGAATCCAAATTTTCCAAGCATGTCCGGCTCCAAACGAATGGATATGGTCCCATCCTGCAGAGAGGAAGATAAAGATTAGAAATGCTAACCAAGTCAAAGCACATCACATCCTTCATTAGCGACGGTCATGTGACCAGAAAGAACTCTTTTTATTAGCATTTTTGTAGCTATTAAAATATTCATCATCATCATCACTATCACCTTTCGCTAAAACTTTGCTTTTGCTAAGACCAACTATAAGTCTGGAAGAGTTGTGTGTGTAGCTGCTGTTGGAAATGGCGCAGTATAATCATGAATGATGGCTTGGGAGTTGGGGTAGGGATAGGAATTCGTACATACGAAGTATTTCTAATATGCCTAATTTAATTAGCGCTTTTTGCGAATAAAAAAAGGAGTTTTTCAAACA
This sequence comes from Lepidocyrtus cyaneus, assembly GCA_034696785.1. NCBI lineage: Eukaryota > Metazoa > Arthropoda > Collembola > Entomobryomorpha > Entomobryidae > Lepidocyrtus > Lepidocyrtus cyaneus. Next base: position 11,755 of record JAQIWX010000893.1, on the reverse strand, counting down.
TATTTCTTACATCTGACAATGAGTTCTCATCATCATCCACGAAAGCGATTCCTTTGGAAATGTGGGGAGTTGAGATGGCTGCCGCAGCACTGAGAATAATGGCTGCTGCCTGGCCTGCGGAACGAGTCTGATCCATCCCATTCATATGACTAGTGGCTGCAGTGGTAGTATGACATTGGGTGACATTTGAATCCAAAAACCCTCCCTCGCTGTATGGCAAACATTTACATAACAAAAGATCATAAAAGCATTAGAGCCAAGAGAGTCTATTTACCTGAAAGGGTGACTTGATAAATTATGCATCAGACTTATATACTCCCAAAAAAAGAATGTTTCCTCATTATTATTCATATCATCATCAACATGATCACATCACTCACTCGTCTGAAAGTTGTTGTTCAGCCCATGCCATTCTGGGCTGCTCCTGATATCTACATTTTACGTGGCTCTTGTTATTGGAGGAGTCCAGGGGTAACGTAAGCTTATGCCTTTCTCCTGGGCCTTTCATCACACCTCCACCACCTCCATTCGTCGTAACTCCTACTCCAACAGGGGTTGCTCCCGAGGTAGTTTTATTTGTCATCATGCTCCAAGCATCAATCTTGGACTCTTTTAGACTAACAATCCCATACGCCTCCAGCCCATTTGGTTGAGCGGAGATCCCATTCGCATTTCCGTTCGTGTGCTGTTGTTGATGATGCTGCTGCTGCTGTTGTTGTTGCTGTTGAAGGTGGTGAGGATGGTTATGGTAAACTTGAAGATTTTCGTTGGGTTGAGATACGATCATGTCATTATTATGGTAACTGGATTGATTGGATGAGGCTAGGATTTGCTGGTGCTGACATATATTCTCCTTGTTTTCATTTCCACCTCCACCCCCATTACTACAGCCATTCATTCCATTACCCCGCTGCTCCATTTCTATCGTGTTCCGTCGACTATCCAGAACTGGCGTCCCACTTTGTTTGTTTACTAAAACGCGCTTGCTATGAGATCTGAAAAAGGTTCTTCTAACTCTACTAAGGCTTCTTGAGGCATCCTCCCGTGTCTGATACTCCGTCTTCCCGGTGTAATGGAAGCGTGAGCCGAAACCGAAGAGGGAGAGGGCTGGGAGGTTGGGCGGTGGTGGGGTTCGTAATCGAAAGAATGCGTGATGTTCCACACAGCACTTCCACAAATTCTTACAGCTTCTATAACTATAACAGTTGAACAGAAGGAGGGTATCGTAGTCCTCACTCTAGAAAAAAACAAAACAGATCAGATCCATGAAGAAGAAAAAAACACTTCAATAATGGAAGATAACAAAACTCATCATTAATTCAATATCAAGGAAAAAAATGATTCTTTGCAAATGCGCTCTTTTCATGTCAGGGAAAAAAATAGCACATGAAAATGATTATTCTGGATCACGTACCATCTCTCTCCTCAGTTGGATAAAGAACTGTTTCCTTTTAAATGCGATTTTCGTTATTTTTGACCAGCAGAATGTATTGATTTTTAAGCAGTTGTGGTAGACGCTGACTCCAGCGGCGGATACACCCAGCTCGATATCCTTCCCCGCATTATCCATAACTTTGTGGAAGCTGACTCCATACGCGTCCAATTTTTTGATGTGGTCCAGGTAGTTGAACTCCGCGTCCGCGGGCGTCTGCCCGTGATGAAGTTTATGAAGCTCACATATTTTCCTCAACACATCCTCCAGGTTGGGTCCATTAATACGGATATTAACCCGCTGCAGATAGCGCCCTTCGTGGTCATGTTGGCTTTCGTCAAAATCTCCAAGCTCGGATTGAACAGCGTAGGATGCAAGAATACAATTTGTTTGAGGGCTCACGAGCAGTCTGTTCTCATTAATGTCCTTTCGAATCTGAAGATAGACATGGTATCTCGTGTATTCTTCGTGGAGCTTTGATGGGTCCTCCACAAAGAACTTTGCCCGGAAGTACACGGTAGCGACGGCATTGGGCTGGGATGCTGAAGAGGAACTTGCTGGAACAGACCTCCCCTTCAAGTTTGATTTATGTGCGGAGCTGGTGGAGAGAATGGAAGTCCTCTTGTATGAAGGCGGTTTTACGAAGCGTATTTGTTTTTTCAAGGGTTTCGAGGCTTCAACCCATCTCTGCAGATAAACAGAAGAAAAAATATGATTTATAGAGTAAAAAATACCTAAAGCTCATTTTAATACTTTAAGACCCTATCAAGTGCAATTAACTGGAACATAATTCCTTTCGAATTCTTTACATGAAGTCTACGCATGGCAGTACAACAAACATAAACTTATGAAGCATTATATAGACATCCTAAGTCTGGTGCCGTACCTACTAAAGCAAACACAATTTTATCAGAATTCTCTAATCACATCACTGCACTCTATATTCTATTCTCATTAGGGGAAAAGTCATAAGAGGAAGGCTTACAAGATGAGGATTACTAAGCGGGTATATCACGTCTGGAGGCGCTGAGAGCTCATCAAACTGTAGTCCAAAATAGTCCTTCTCGATCAGCTCCAAATGTTGGAAAACTCTCTCCAGCAGAACCGTCCCTCTTGCAGATTTCTAGTAAACAAACATGGGAGAAGGATATTATAAAAGGTGATTATTGTCCATCACTTTCATACATATACATATACATGTTTACCCTACATAAATCAACAAAATTAAAGAGAGAAGAGGAAAAAGCCTGAAGGAAAAGTAGGGAACTGGCAAGCAAGATGAAAAGGGAAATACTTATCCAGACATAAAAAAAACATTTCCAGCTAAAACCTCTTCTCTACACTCTCTGTATTCAAATGAAGACGTAATCTTCCTAATGCAGTTTCCCCATAATGCTCATTGCTCAGTTCAGAAAAATAAATATAGGAAGACGAAGAAAAAGGAGAAAAGTTTGTTTTTACTTCTTTTTAGTTCGTAATTACCTCAACTTCAAACGTGTGCTGGGTATCATCCAGGAAGACTACGTTAACGCTGAGCTTCTTCCCAGCCCTCCCAATCTTCCCTGTGTAGTGCCGGAACGTAGACTCGCTGGAGGAAGTGGGGCCAACAACTGTAGAAATCCCGTTATTGCCATTGCCATTCCCATTGCTAACATTGATGTTATTATTATTTCCACAGGTTAATGATGCCGGAGCGGCGGAGGCGGCAGCCGTTGCTGAGATATCAACAGAAGAATCGCGAACACGGTAGGTACCACGGGCTCCTGATATGAAACTTTTTCTTGACTTTTCAAACATGTTTTGCATGCGGGCGACGAGTATAAAAAATAAATATTTTCTAGGATTGCTTTCTTCTTCTTCGTCTTCTTTGGCTTGTTCGCGATATTTTTTTCTCAAGACTAACACGATTCTATATATAATAACCGCTTTCTCTTCACTTTTTTTGGTTAGGAATTATTCCTTCGAATGAATTATCATTTATCCATGATATGATATGCAGGCGCCAGGGTTGCTTTTTTACTTTGAGTAAAAAATCCTGTTCTTCCGATCCCAACAGGAAAATATCCTATTTCCCGGTTTCCTCCTGAGATGATGATCACTGCCCGACTATACTTTTCATAACGATAATAATGCTGCCTTCAACTCCTTTCATTTCTCCAGCATTACTTATTCGAGAATGAGTCCTTTCCTCAGCTCAAGTACATGGCGATGGCGGTATTTAGAAAGTATTGCGGTTTTGAAAGTGATGATAATAAAAAACTAGAAATTGTTTTTGCTTGAGTATTTTTTCACGGTCTTTAAAAACATTTTGTAAATTTTTAATGAGGGTGTGAAGAGAGAAACTGCTGACTGCTATCTTCCTGCTTATTTTGATGAGGTCTCAAGGGATCAGTTTCCGAATAATGGTTATCAGTCATCGTCAGTTCATCAGTTGTCGCCTTTCTTGTGTTTTGTTGCTGAGTTTATTATCTTGACCAACTGTAAAGAATTTTTTTTATTCTCCTCCGGTCTGTTTCAGCATGATGCGATATGCGATGATGTTGAGATCATAAAAGTGCGTACAGGATAGATATTTTTTATGTGTGGTGCTGTTTGTACATTTTTTAACATGGACCAACGAAGACGGTTGCCAAACAGTGAAAATGACGAGTTCCTTCTTCCTGCGCTTACGCTGCTGTTTGTTATTTGTTATTGCAATTCGGTTAAAGGGTTTGGGAAAAAAGGGTGTCCCATTTAGGTATTCTCATCCGTTTGTCTTGAGTTAGAGTTTCACTTCATTTTTTGTTTTTTGTCCCATTGTTTTCGTGAGCATCAACAGCGTCTTCTCTCCGACGGGAAAATTGTTGTTTATATCTGTCTGGCTACAATAACTGTAAAATGTCATAAAAAATTAAGTATTTTAAAAACAAGCAGATGTTTTCATGCTTAAATATTTCATAATTAACATGATTATGCGTATGTCTGGTATTTTGGCGTACATTTATCTACCAATGAACTTGCTACATGTTGGTCTACATTAAAGCGTTTTACGACTTGTTATACCATTAAAGGTTAGGAAAATATGAGGATAACAAAATTGTAAAAAAAATGATTTATTAGTAAATTAAGCCTAATATGAACAATATTTTTCTAAACGACCACAATTACATTTTTGCGATCGGTGACTTGGCAAATGACATTATTTCAAAAATGAGCATTCAAATGGGCCTTTTAAAATCAGGTCTGCAGTTTTTCATCGTGAATCATGAGTCATGATATAATCGTATTATGTATCTACCTACCATATAAGAGGAAGCGATTAAGCCAACTCAAAATTCTTTAAAATCAATTAGAATCGTAAACAGTTCTTGTTGTTTTGTAAATACAAAAATACCTATTGCGAAAGGACACGTTTTTCACATTCAAATTCTTTGTTGATAACGAGGCAGTTGGCGAAAGAAAGATTTAAGCTGAATTGAAAACTGTGTCATACATAGTCATCGCGTCAACTGTTTTTGCCTGCCTGTAGATAATTTCATACCATACTTAATGGCTACATTAGATAGTGAGGTTGAGATAATCCGCAAAGCATGCAAATAGGCCATTTATTGGCAGATTACAAACTGTGTTGATGCAAAAACCCATTATGTGCTCCCTGTGCATTACTCACTGTAAGGTAAGTAGGTAATATATAACTGACTGACTCGATCAACTCGTATGGAAAAACGGATTTGATAAAGTTAAGCCTTAGCGCAGCGCAGCAGCGCACGCACTTTGCACTTTTTTGTTACAAAGTACAATCATGTTAAGTGATGTTGTATGTAATGAATGTAAATGATAATGATAAAGTACAATAATTTAAACTACGTAATATACCTATTAGTACAATCAATTCATCAAATGTAATACATGTGTGTTTTGTTTCTAACAATGAATAAATCACAACGTTTTTATGTGATACCTACAAAAAAGTTGAAACTGCACATAAAAGCCAAGCCGAGTTGTTAAAAGTTTTTATGATAAAACGGTTAATTCCGCAAAGACAAGGGCTGACTTTTCTTTTCCCAAACGGTAATAACTCGGATGACCTGAGGAACCGGAAATCCTATCACTTGAGCTTGCCTCCAATTTGTAAAGTACAAAAGGAAGATACAAATCCAACCAATGCAATTATGATTAAATACCGCATAATTCGTATTTCACTATCATTATTGCTGTTGCGGTACCATCACCGAAATTGTTCATTTGATAAGAAAATGCTCCCTTTATTCAGATGGTGTAAGTTGAAGTGTGTAAACGTGCGCATTTATGCATGAGATCATAAGCACACACCCTCCTACTGAAGTTACGCTCGCTAAGCTATCTATTGTTTCAATTAGTTGCAACGTTTGGCTCACAAGTGGAAGAGGCCATTTCGAAAGCTAATCTTTGACTTCCAAGAAATAAGTAGACGCAAATGTCATTGTTATATTTTGGTACTCATTGTCAGTACCCTACTCCTAACTGTCATACGTAACTTTATAGACTGGTTTAAATGTATGGAAGTACCATACATTTAGATAATATGCAAAAACTAAAACAATTTTCATGCTTCCTTTTTGTTTATAGAAAAGGTTAAACCAAGTAGGTATGTACTTACCAAATAAATCCCTCACGTTTAAATGTAAACTGCTCCAAAGTAGTTGTAGACGAAATGAGGAATGATTGTTAAACCACCACCCTTAACAAATTAGTGCTGGTGTACTTACAAAGGCTTCACTGTATGCATGCACCCTAAAATAATTTGTTTTTATGTGTGAAGGTCAAGTGCTCAAAGTTTTCGTATAGTAATCATGAAAAAAGTGAAGTTAGCAATTTGTAAAATATATAAATGCAAAGCTAAGGTTTAAAACGTCAAGATCACTTGTTTCATTCCACAACTCGCCACAAAATGGCCATATGTAGCAAGCAACGACCTGCAAACAAACCGCAAATTGCAATTTACAACGCTTGCGAGTAGTCTGTTTCTGTTTGGCTTGGCTCAACCAAATGTGCGCCGTTTCCATTTCATTATGAAAACGAATTTGCCCTTTATTTGCAGTCATTAATGATACCTACCAGAAAAACGTAATCTCGCTCTAGTAGATAGATATTGATACTATTATTATTTTTTTCTGCAAAAGGATGAGTCATCCGAAAATGCATTAAAGCAGAACGTTTCTCGCTTATACAATGAAATTCTATATTAGTGATAGGGATTTGATTACCAACTTGAAATTTGTATTACATCACCTTTCTTTCTCCTTTATCTTTCCGGTTCCAATCACATCCACTACAATTTCGTTCTCAGCAGACTCCTCTCAACCGTATAATCAGCGTTACAGCATGTTGAGTTGAGTATTATTATTTTTTCATTCGAAAAACAAAGCAAGCATGCTCCTCCACTATTTAAGGTAGTAAATCCCAGAACTGACAGGCAATCAAGATTTTCTAATAAAAACCTCTCATCCGGTTCCTTTCTTACAATTCAACTTTAAAACTGGATAATAACACCCCACGTCGAAATGAGATCAGTAAGACGTGCTATATGCTTCACTTCACTTTTCACTACGCATTTCTCTCCACTTCATTCACTGGAACTTTCCATTTTAATTATTACAATTGCCATTTGCCATACACTCCGATGAAAAAATGCGCGCTTCAGCGATCACTTTACGTCACATATTTGAACATGATTATTCCAATGTAATATCATACGTTATTTTTCTCTTTGTCAGTCGGTCCATTCCCAGATTAATATCTTCCGGTGACCCTAGTTTAGTATCACTGCTACTGATGTCCTTGTATAGAGAGCCTTCAATCCCATCCGAGTTGGTAGCACATTGCACATTTGGAATGCTAATAAGCAGCTCCCATAGCCAATTCACACTTTAGCATTTAATAAAAATAATCTCTACTCCACACACATCAGTCAGCAATCACCACGCGTGCGTTTTATATTTTCCCTTGTCCACAAAGTTGCAGTTGATGATTACGGTTGGTTGATGCATCAACATGGTATTAACTAGAAAAGAGGGATTCAATCAAATATAATAATATATTATGCACATTAGACATGGGTGAGCACAAGGTTATGCTTATCTTAAAACTGAAAAGTTGATAACTATTTAACAATGGAGCAGTCCAAAAAAGTGAATTTTAGGGTTTTAGATAGGATGGACATGGACACTGGACTGGGGTGAATGGTGATTGCATCTAATTTATAATTACATTATATATGAAACTGCACACAAAGTCCTATGAAAAAACTGGTTATCTTTCCATTTCAATTAACCCAACCACTCACCGAAAAGAATCACAGCGAGATAAAAGTAGAAAAAAAGATTACAATACAGCCCGTCCTCAAGTTAAATATAGTGAGCTTTCCTCATATCATAATATAGCACCTTATTGCTAACCAGTAATATTATAACCTGCGGACTTAACTTGATATTATTGTAAATTGTAAAGTCGGTATAAGTAGTCCACACACGTATTGAAATGAATTTAAAAAAAGCCTGTTTAAATAAAAACCAGGTTTTGTCAAAAGACGAAGCGTAAATTCAGAGAGATATTTTAGCACTCGATTCAATTTTTTGTTTTTAAATAAAGACTTACTTTCATTCACATTTCACATCAAGTCATAACCAAAATGCAATGTGGTCCAACCATTACTCTTCTGACTATTCTCCATCTTACAAAAGAAGGTTTTATCATTTCTATTCACAATGACCCTCTTGGGTAGTACAAAATGGTACAATATTGTAATTAATTGTATTAAGATCAAAAGTCTTCAATCAAAAAGTTTGACATGAACGATAATTGCGGCTGACACTATAGATTAGCTGTTTTTTTTTACAAAAAGGGTTATTAGCTACGATCACCATCACCAATAAAAAAGCTAGTTCTGCAGGAGTCGAATGAATGAATGAACAAAACTGTTTTAAAAAATTATCACAAATAGATGATGATGATTTGCATATGAACTACTTATCCAATCTGCTGCAGCACTGCACATGATTTGAATACAATAATAGTAAAAATAAGAAAGAAAAAATGTTGATGTGTTAAAAGTTAATCTACAAAGTATGGATGAGAATCTCATCCCATGTTTTTCACTTACCTTTCAATGGGAGATGGATGGTGATAAAATTATCTATATATTTTTAGGTATCTTCTTGATGATGTGTTGGTCTGCACAAACTATCTCAAATCTAATGTGATGATAATGTCCCTGTGTGTAAAAATGACCAACTCTTGTGCTACGCTCATTTCACTTGGTTTTAAGCCCAAATGTGTTCAGGGAGCACACAAGAAGTCCCCACTCACTCAACTACTTCTCCACGCAAATTTTTCGTACAAATACCCATACAACTTTATAACATACTTATGGCTTAAGTTCTCCTATTCTTTCATATTTATTCATCTTATTTGCATCCAATCCAATCCAATATCCACTTCAGCCAGCTTCAGCACAGCTCTTTTTTTAAATAATACTTCTCTGCGCTTAGTTCCACACGCAACAAATGCAAAAAAGAAGTTGGCTCATAATAGTTCCTCTCTCGCTAGCTAGTTATCGCAGATTGCTTCTTACATTATTATGAGCGATTCAGTTTGAAGAGATCGAGAGATGACGTTGATGTTGATGTGGGTTTGGGTGATGTTGAGTTGAGAATGCTGAGGAGATGTCGTTTACTCACTCACTGACTGTGTGTGTCTCTGCAGTTTAGTTTTGCTCCTGACTGAGAATATGGCAGGAATATACATACCTACTTGTCTGTAGTGCTCTGTTCTGTATTATATCATGTAAATATGTATTTCTTTCAGCAAAACTTCTCTTTTGTTTCCCTTGTAGCTATTCCCTATAGGTATACTTATACTTTATGTAGTATTATAGGATGATGTACATATATTTGTGTAAAAGTTTTTTTTTGTAGAATGGCGAGTGGATAGAGAGCAAGGTGACGATTCACACAGAAAAAAACTTTTCCAATATATCTTTGCCAAGGTATAGGGGATGTAAAGTTGGACAGCTTTACAATATGGTAGATATACCTATTCTAGTCGGCTATCCATTAGATCTGACTTGTTCTTTCTTACGCACACATTCACAAACTTGACTATTAGCCCCTGTGCTCCCTAAAAAAACGCTCAGATGGTGGATGTTCTGTTCTCCCTCTTGTAATAATATTGGAATGGAAAGTTGAGAGTAAACTTTATAATAGCGGAGGAGAGAGAGGAGAAGTACAACTTTTGTAGGAAAACGGTTTACGAGAGAGCTCCCTTCCCTGTTCGGTGGCAGATGCCTGTTTGTCTTCTTTTTTCACTTCGAGTCTGTCTTTTACTAACGATTCCTTTGCTCCTTTTCTCTCTCTCTCTCTCCCTAAAAACCTACCAGCTATTATTATTATATGGCTCTCTTCTCACCTCATCTTTTTTCCTTTGCAGTGACTGGCGATATTACTGATATTCATGTTGCATGCCCAACGCTGCGAATAAAGATGGAAATGAAATGAGTCAGTTCTCAACGGGAAGACCATCCGATATTCCGACTAAAAACCCACTATGCTAGCTTGGCAGGCACACAGCATTATATTGCATGCAACATTTTCAGTCACGGTTGCTATCAGGTTGCTACAAAGAAAAAGTCTACTAGATATCTCCGATTATGCTTCGGCTTACACAAGCAACAACGTAACAACTTTGTTCAGAAAAACATATTGGATCTGCATACGGGTAAACTCAAGTGACTAACAATGAGTAGGAGAGAGAGGAAAAGCTCTAAGGGCCTTATCATCCGTTCTATTTACGGCTATTTGAAGTGTTGGAAAAAAGACTTCATGAAAATGTAACCATCATGTTGGGTTGAATATGTGACTCGACTTGGCTGACTGATGATTATGCAGAATGTAACAGGCAGCAGCCTAGTCCTGTCCTGATCCCGAGTAACAGAAGGGACTCTTTAAAAAAGGCAGTTTCTTATTTTTCTGAGACCCTTTTTTGCTCCATTGCAGTAATAAATAATGCAATAGTGTATACCTAAGTAACATGGATATATTTACTTACATAACATGTTCGTGTCCAAGTACTCATTAAATACAGTGATAGCCCAGTCGTAGCCTCTGCTCGCTTATCTCATCTCTTCAAAACTAATATCGGGTAAACGAACCTTTCCAATGCGAATATAATGGATAGCTACTAAAAAAAGGCTTTTACGTTATTATGGCTTATGGCATAACATATAAATATGCGTAAAATTAGTTTTATATGATCTGAAACGGATTGGGATCCAACCAACTCACTTAAAAAAAGGTAATTGTATATTGTGCACGCATTTCATTGAGATGAGATGAAACAGCCCACAACAGATATTAGGATATTGCTCTATTATATTGCTGTGACATAACAATATTAGTAACTACACAAGTCATAGTCATAAGCTGAACCTATTCAGTATTATATAATTTTCAGACGATGATGACAAAAGTCCTTTGTACTCTCGAGCAGCGCAGGTGGGAAACCAACCTGTGCCTTGTATCGTTCATAAGATTATGAGAGCAATGCAATGCAGTAAAAGTGAACCCTAAGCACATAAATAAATATACGATATTCTTTGAAAACCGCATAACCATCCTTTTATTACCTTTCCTCTGCAGGATTTCAAATAGGCTGGCGTATTTCGGTCAGTTACTATTATGCTATTAAATTATTAAAAATCGTCTGCATAATAAAAATATAAGTACAAATCATCTTCTAGAAAAGCCATTGCCATGCAGGATGAGCGTGACAGAAAATCATCCACATAAATAGAATGGAGGGAGGAGACCTTTGTAAAAATTATAATAAACTAAAACTAACTATATACCACAGCATAGAGCACAACAAAAAAGATCCCACTGCATTATATATGACACTGTCATCTTTGAGAGTGCAAGATACAGAACAAAAAATATCCCTGAACAATGACTATGTCAGGTTGCCCTCTCCTCCATCCACATTTACTGACAAAAAAACGGTGGTAGCGAATGGCATTTGGCTTATTGTTAGCCCCAGGAGAAAAATGACTTGGGAGTCCCAACTTTGAGTTGGGACGAGAAAAGAGGATGAGTAAAAGAGGTTAACGTATTCCATGATGATGATGACGATGCACTTGAAATAAACTAATAGGAAAAGAAGAAAAAAAACCCGAGAGAAGGCAAACAAAAAATAACGTTTTTTTCTGTCGTCTGTTCTGTTTGTTAGTTGTAAGAAAAGCTTATTACTGGTAGAGTACTTGATGTTGGTGGTAATTCTCATTTTTGCTTGTTGATTTCTTTTCCTGATAAT
>JAQIWX010000892.1:0-12807 GCA_034696785.1 Lepidocyrtus cyaneus | reverse complement strand
ATAACACCAATATCAATAGTTGGCGTACTAAACTACCTATTTCGGATTAGCAATTTTAATGTTGGCCATCATCATCATCATCAGTAAATACTTTGTCTTGTCGTCATACGTTATAAAAATTGCCACATCGCCAAAATCAGTTTGTTAACTTGTGTAAATCCATAACAATAATAATGCATGAAGATTAAAAACTGTAACTCAAATACAGTTTTGTCTTTTAGGTATATATACCTCCATTGCAATAAAAAAACTAAATCAAATCCGCAAAATAACTAAGGAATATGCGTTAGAAGCTAGTTTTAAACCGAATTAAAATCAGCGCTTCTACATATATGGAACTGATTTTGAGTTGCGTTAAAATACAATATGGGGAGTTGGCTATGATATGAGTACGTATTTAAACAGGTGAAACGCTTCAATTTTGTTTTCTCAGCTTGAAGCATCCTCAGTTTCATTAAGCAGATATAAAAAAGACGAATGGTAGCATTCAGCACCGTTCTAAGAAATTATTAAATAGCTACAATACAAGCAGGTTCATTCCAATAGTTATTTTTTTTCAAATGCTTTTTTTTTATTTATTTGACTTAAACTTAAACTACACAACTTTCTCCTTCCCTTTTGGGGAAGCCATAATGTACCTAATCGTAAGTATTACCATTCAACCTCGTTGTCAACAACGTTATATCTGGAATTTGTTATATAGCCGATAACAATCAAATGTACATTAGGAATAATGGCGGGGCAAATGTGTTGTGTATTTTTTAACTTAAATTAAACAATCCTGCTCCACTTCTAAATCCTCAAGTGTTTTCTGTTAGCTCAACTATTGCCATGAAAACTGTACAATTAAAACAAATAATAATTACAAAACACTACATGGCAAGACTTTCATGAAAAATGTAGGCTGTGTACTTGAGTCTAATCAATAAACAATAATCAATTTTGGGAGACAGTTTGGAGTTTTATTTTCAAGGCTATATTAAAAATGCAGGGTAGAAGGAGAAGGATTATAATTCACAAGGAAAGCAACCAAGCATTTTTCTGCCAGAATTAAAATAGGTTATGACAAAAAACAGAACAAGACAGGATGGATTCAGATAGATCATGGGTAGCTGCCGCAAAAAACTGCATAGAATGTTCAGCCAAGGCAATACATCATTTCAGTTGTTTGAGGACTACCAAAAAAAATTACAGTTTTGTGAAAGACAACGACGTTTGAAATTCTGTAACAATGTGACAATGACATGATATGGAAGATTTTGTCTTGGAAATTTGATGTCCTTGGTGGAAAATGTGATATATGGTTCAGATGGTTTGAAAAGATAAAAAGAATAAAAAGTCGTAATATGTAATATGAAACAATAATCCAAACTGACTTTTAAGATTTTGATATTGTTTTTTCCAAAATAGGATGGGATGAAAAGCTTGTGGAAAATAATTATAAACGTTCATTAAAGGAAACGCTCCAAAAATTTGTCGGGATTTTAAATAATTTTAAATAATAAACATGAACTCCGCTGTTGAATAAAACATGGGTTTTAACTGATGTCAATTATTGACTATGAATGAGGAATATGACGGGGATTAGATAAAAAAAATATGTATCATACGACAGACTCGACATTGTGGCAAATTTTTTTCGTTATTAAAAGAGCCACACTGTCTAGCCAAAGATGTTATTTATTATTCAGAGACATCTTCTCAGTAAAAAAACGTTGTGTTATGCAGGCATGTCAAAAAGGGGAGCAGGGTTGGTTTTGAAAATAGCCAATAAAAATTTCCTTAGGATTTTTGCCCTAGCTATTCTGCACACAAGTCATGCCAAACAGTCCGGGGGAAAGGATCAATATCCTCGGTCAAGACTAACGTAAAAATGAAGTCTCCCCAATTTGATTCAAAATTTAATTCGTCATCGTCGTCACCCACCCAAACTTTATGCTGAAATAAACTGAATTGTTTTGCATACTCAAGAAACATGACTCCTATTTATTGTTTAGTTTTATGGGAAATGAGAACGAACATTCGATTTTTTGATTGGTAGACCAGAAACATTTCATCTTCCTGAGAAGGAAACGACTACACCAGAAACTACATCGAAAGACAGTTCACGTTTGAAACTGTCCACAAGTTCATGAAACAAGTGATGAGATGACACACCTGGTCAATAAAATGAAATATCTCACCGTACTCAAAAGAGGAGAGTGAGTGATTGGAATAACTTTCCATGAAAGAAGAAAAAAAACTCGGAATCCGAAACGATATCAATATTTCAGAATACCTGAAACATCTTTACCGACTTGACATTCTCTCAATCATTTTTTCCCCGACGAGAGAACATTTGCATGGCCATAAACTCCCTAATAAAAGTATACCAGAGAATGGTTAGGGGGAAGGAAGGATGCCGGGAAGAAGTGAAACTTGGACAATTCTTCATTTCATTCCGAAGTTTTACATTCCCAAAGAAACCATAGACTATGAATTGTATTGACTCGTCGTGAAGCTGTAAATGTAAAGAATAAAGAAAAAAACATACCGATGACTTATAGACCATTCCGCAATTTTCTGTTGGCACATGCATTGGTAGCCGAGTTCCTTGCAGTGAGACACTGAAGATTTTTATTTTTTTGTAAAGAAAAGATAGAACTTGAAATCACTCCAATTGTAACTTGGTTGGCTAAGTCTGGTGGCTGGTTTAAAAATCATAGACTCACATTGTATAGTAGCGTATTGTAAAATCTTTTCCAAAATTTTATCCAACCTTTTTTACGTTCACAGTTCCCGGACTAAAATTTTCTATATGTCTTACACAGAATCGAAAATATTTTGGATAATTTAAATCGGAAGGAAGGATAAACTTGTTTTTTTTTGGATTTTGATGACTAGCTATAACTGTCCAAAAGTGATCACGAAAAGTTTTTTTCCTCTCTTCCAACTAGCTCGTTTACTTTCAAAAATTCATTCACACAAATATATATTCACGATATGGGGCTGACGGAGTATAACAGCCTTGATTTGATGGAGGGGACTAACTCTTCCGAGTCAGCTTTCTTAGCACTGAAGAGGGTGAATGGGAAATATAGAGGCCACACGAAGAAAGCAATGCTTTCTATATGAATAGGAAAAAGGAGAAGGATGGAGTCAGTCTGTCTGGTAGGAACTCATAAAGCACTTTCCCTCCTTTCACCACCACCACCCTATCATTTCAACACTGGATCTCCCTTCACTATGAAAATATATTGAGAATGTTTTATACCCTCCAGCAAGGGGCTGTCATTTCGTTTCTCATGTGAAAAAGGATATCTGTGAGTTTCCAAGGAGTTGTCTCCAACAGTCATTATTTTTTCATCGGGAGCCCAGGTCAGTTTAATTAGCTTATCATCCTTAAAATCCCGTAGAAGGTTTTATTACACAGGCAATATGAAGCCATGTGGGATGTACATGGTGATGATGACGGTGAAGTCTCTTTGTTCTCTCCAGCCCGTTGCATCTACGAGCAAGCGCAGAAACGTGCCGGTGACAATCTTTTTTCACTTTCCGGCACACGAAATATATGCAAATAAATTGCAAACGATTTCTTCTGCCGTTTATATAACTTTTATTGTTTAATTGATTATGAGTTAATTTCTTAAATAATTAGACTAGACATTATTTTCTGGTTGGTCTGTAATTACTTCTGCAACTCATAGAACTTTCTCACTGTTGATTTTATTCCCGTATTTATGAATCTTTCCGTAAATTGCCAATATTTTTCTGTTTAAATTTGCATGCAAAGCGTTCAACTATTAAATATCCATTCAATGAGATGACAATCTTCGATAAGAAGAGAACCGAAGCACATGTACTGTATGAGTAGCGGCTCAAGCTCTCAGCTCAGAAAACTCAAACTCACTTTGTTCTTCTTTTCTGCCGTGATCTTAGAACTTGCTCTTGTGTCTTCTTCTTTTATTATGATTTCAAAGTTGTACAGACAGATATGGATAAACGCGATGGGAAAAACAAGGGACGAGCGATATGAATGTGTGTATCGAGGACAAGATCTACTTGTAAACTGGAAGCTTTGTATAGAAAACACGCACCTCATCAAAAGGAAAAACATGCATGGCCAAAGAGCCACGCTGCTCCTCATATATGACGATGAATAATATGATATAGTGCAAAGCTTCAGTGTGCCAGACAAGACCAGAGCATCCATCCATCCATATGAGCGAGCAGAGAGCCCAGGAGCTGTGTTTAGTCCTAAGTAAAAAATGTTTAGAGGAAAAAAAGGCAACGGCAATGGCAATGCAGAATGAGCCGGGGAAGGAGGAGGAGGAGGACTCAAAAACTGAAGCAACAGCTTTAAGCAAAGTAAACTAGCCGATGTGATGTGGATGTCGATGCCGATATATCCATTCCACAGAATATAATAATACTCTCAGCTCTGACAACAGTGGTAGGGAGAGAGACAGAGAGAAAAAACATACAATTCACATTCAGACAGAGACAGACAGTCACCAAACAACACAACAAAACATCAAGAAACTAATGAAATGAAGCTTTCCGATGTTCCTTCATTCTACCTCTCGCTGGAGTACACAAAAGTTGTTTGTTGGCTCTCCTTTGGGGAGAGTATTATGGAAATGAATGGAGCACAATATACATTGCTCGAGCTACTACTCCACACTCTCATTCATCCTCTCAGCGTTCCACCTTGTATCAGCTAATTGACAAAAAAGGGCAGTGGTGTTATGGAGAGCGAAACGTGTTTTGTACAGCCTTTTAGAGCAAATAACAGTTTGTTCAGTTGCTGGAGGAACAACAGCTTTAGTCAACTTTAGCAACTGGATGCGGAAAGGTTGTGAAAAAGTAGAATAGAGAGAGGTAGAGTGTGTGTGGACGGATGGATGGTGAATGAATATGAGAAAATAAAAAGTTTTTTTTTCTCTGGCACAGTTTTACTCCTAAAGTCTGAACGCGGAGCGAGTAACTTACGACAATGATTATTACAATATTAGTTGCCCCGTTTACAATATAATAATAATAATAGTCATCATGATTTTAATAATGATAATAATAAAGTGCCAACAACAACACTGTCACCATCATTATTATTAACATGACAGTAGAAACAAATGACCAGGTAGGGAGGAACAACACCTTGTACAAGTCTAGCCTTGTGATTGAGACGGAGCGACACAACATGCGACAAACAAAGACTAATTCCATTTAATAACTTAACAAATACCTAATATGAGTTGAGCTGAGCTGGGTTGGTGGTGGCGAGCAACACTGGACATGAGCGTAATTGCATATGTTTGCTCTATTCTATACGCTAGCATTATTTTGATGTTGTTGTGTGTTGCGCTGAAACACATTTAGTTGAAATAAACATATTTTCCGCTTTGTCTTTAGCTTTGCCTCCACTAGATCTGATTAGGGCTGTATTGTCTCTTGTTCTAACATTCAATGTTTTTAATGGCAGACTGGAGGAGGAAGCGTTCATTGCATAATTATGAAGTGACTGCAAGTATGAAATAAGTTGTATATTTTTTAAATGCTTTCTTCTATGTAATAAAATCCGTCAGAATGCATTCTTATATTTTTTTCTTATTTCCTATCTTCCCATTAGCTTGTGGCCCAAATAAACAAGTCATATGGAGTGACAGGTGGATGCGGCAGTAATGGGAAGTGAGGTCCCCCTTTTACCTGATAAAAGGTTATGTCTGATTTATTTTATTATAGCGAGCGAATTGTTTAAACCAATTTCTGCATCAGTTTGAAGTACATTTTCTGTTTTTTTTTGTCTGATTTGCCTTCTACATCGAGCTAATGTTGGGCAAAACGTTCCTGACTCAAAGCTTTGGTAAAAATAGGTTCAATGGGAGAGGTTGGGGAAAGTGAAATCGTACCGTCTTTCTCATTCTCTTCGGGTTATCATGATGATGCTCTTGTTGTTGTTGTTTGTTCGTTTGGGCTCAGTGTAGCTACTTGGAATACGAAAACTGAAAGGCTAGGGGAAAGGGGATATATCTCAAGTTGTTGTTGTTTTTGTTGTGATGGCGATGTGGTTGATGATATCGGATGGTGTGAGTTGGAGGTTTGATACATAAGTTGCCCAGTTTACATTGCTGAAAGGCTACATATACCAATTTTGGAGCCATATGAAAAGATAGTTTTAAGCACAAACTACTCTCTACACCGCGAGGTCATAGTTCAAATTAATGGCGGATACAATCAATACGTTTAGTTCAAACTCAAATCCAAAATTGGTCGATTACTGGCTAAACGCTCTACGTACCATACATTCAGTTGGCCGTGAGTCATGATATATTGCCTTGTTTACTTCCTTTTCCCTTTTTCATCCTCTAAACTTGTTTGTTCCATTCCAACGTAAAGTGAAAGCGGGGAGAAAGACAAGTCCGGATTTGAATGAGCTGGTACGTTGTTTGCTATATTTTGTTGTTGTTATTGGGCTACTACAATATATAAAATATTATTATTATTTTTGAGAGATGGCGACGGCCAAGCTTCCGGATTGAATAAAAACTTACCAATTTCCTGGTAAACTAGATGGATGTTACTTGTATTGGTTATTTATGATTCATGGATTTATGTAATTGAAAAATTGTTTTCCTCCGGGGTATAAATTTATTCCAAACCATACACATTCAGAAAAATACTGTAATGCAATAAAGAAAATTGAAATTATCGAAGGAAAAAGCGCTAATTAAAGAAGTAAAAAGTTCCCCATTTGCCTGATTTGATTTGGTGATGAATTACGCCATAATAAATACGATGAGGCTATTTAGTATGATATTTCATGGGCAGCTCATCAAGCTAAAACTACATCTATGTTCTATACAGGAGTAAAAAAAAGGAGAATGAATCACTATAAAGCTCTCTCCAATCCCTGTATTACTATGAGAAATGGAAAGAAAAGAGGTAGAGCGTTTTCTGGTGGAAGACATAACACGCCATAAAATCACCACGCTGCTGCCTAACGATCCAACCATTTTCATGGCCTTTATTGATTCATTCATATTGCTCCAACCCAGCCATAACAGATACATATAGCCAATGCTGCAATATAGTTAACGAAATGGACAGTTGCAGTTAGGGAATAACGTTTATTAGGAGTTTAGTCGGCGGTGTAACTTGATTATGGCCTACTTTAGCTCCCATTTTCCCAGCAATATATCACGTTCCACTGGGTCAACGTCATCGGTTCAAACACTCATCCTCCCCAAACGACAAAACAGAAAAGAGGGGGGAATGTGAGAGATGAAGTGAAAACTGTGATGATGATGTTGAATGGTATATGATGCTGCTGGAGCAGTAAGACCAAAAATAAAAAAATTGAAGTTAAGTTGTTTTGTTGCCCTCAAAAAGGCCATTGAAAAAAATGGGAAGCCAACAAGTTCATAAAATTTATCTCAAATGGCATAATAACGGTTAGCTGAACGGCAGGGTTTCCAGTCGTTAAGGAAATCATGTGGTAGTACTTCCTTCAAAGAAATGAACTTCGCTGGATTCGTACAACTTTCCAAGCAAGGGAAATAAAAACGTTCCACCGGTTTTTTGTTTTGGTGGAATATGAAGTGCTCGTTCAACAAAGCACACATTAGATTACTATCAGAATAAAGCTGCAAGAAGAGGAAAGAGTCCAACAACAACAGGAAACAGAAACAAACAGCAGCTTATTACAGTTCTAGTTTTTTGAAAAGGTTCCGACCGACGGAAGAAAGCTTGGTGGCTTGCTTCGCTCTTTCTCCAAATCTTTGTTGTAAATCTCTGCACGGGAAAAATGTACAATAATATGGGAATAAAAGTGAGTCCTCTTGCTCCCTACTTGATTTTAAGTGAGGAAAGGAGCGAACATTTTCGCTTTTTCACTCATCACCTCACACTGTTGGAACAGCAGGAGCACGGGATTCATAGCACTATCTGTGAAAGAACGGGAGTCATTCCCATTTCCATCCCATATGCTCCTTGGAATTCCCACATATAAAGACTTTACATTCCCGTTCGAAGAACGGAGGAAAAACAAGTGGAGTCGAGTGGAGTTCCAAGGCACAAACACGGGGAATGGGAAACTTGATACTGGTTTATGTGTTGTGTTTTGTTGTTTCCAGTTTCCACCCATGTTATGGAACTAGAAGTAAGCAAAGCAAAGCAACAACAAAAACCTTTCCAAGGAAGGAATGAAACACGGCAGTATACAAATAAAACAGGCATCTCCCCCTCATCTTCCTCCATTCCCGTCTTGGCTGCTTGGAAGAGCAGACTACGCGGAAAAACTTCTTCCTTTCTCCTTTCATTCCAGTTTATCTTTTTCTATTTAGGCAATACTGCTTTGCTCCTTGTTGGTGTAAACAGCAACACATTTCTCTTCCTTTTCTTGGGGCATCCTGCAAATACCTTGGTTGGAAGAAGGCTGAACCGGCTTGAAATGATTTACTTTCTCTATGCATATATTTCACTCTTTTGTTTTTGTCCCGCTATATTTTTGTTTTATCTTTTTGCTGAGGTTTGTGGCTGGCTTTTATGATCTATGGGCAAAGTTTGCTTTCATAAGCAGAATAAATAAAAATGGATGTGACGGGATGTGATATACCTTTTCTTTTATACATTGCATTGTTTGGATAAATGTCACGAGAAAAAAAAAACACAGAATGTTTTCTAAGAAGTTATTTAGCTTTCCCTAGTTGTTTTAAATCTGTGTGGAAAGTGGCACAAAAAAAGAAACAGCTACGCATATTTATCTCGTAACTTTCTCTAAAAGAAATATATATGTACCTATTTTCGGTATTTTGGTTGTTTTTATTAATAAAAAAAGTTTCCCCCCTCAAAGCGGTAAAGGTATATTGAATTATACTTAATTTTCTACCTTTCCGCTTCCACTTTAAAAAGCATAAACAAGAAAGAGAAAATCGTGTGACGTGACATGGCTTATCTATATATATACCATTCCGAGAGAAAAAAGGGAAACAGCTTTGATATAAAGCATTTCTTCCCACACCATCCACCACCACCACCATGCATACCATGAGTTGTGCCGGTGTTTCTAAAGTAGACAACAAAATCCTGAGAGAAAATAAGTAAGACCTCAAAAGGGATTGCTCAATTCAGCAAGAAAATAATATAATGTCGTAAGTGACACAAGAGCGTTCCGTGAAAGGAGCGTTCCGTAAGGCAGCAGCATTGGTTCATCATCATCACGATCATGTTCTCCTTCCTTACAAGAAAATGGGGAACAAGTTGTATCCTCATCCTTGTCTCCTCTATCAATATATAAATATAATCACAACAGATTGCATTTCTTGTAAGAAATGGGATACACAACTTGGGACAATTTCCCCCTTTATCTTGTCTCCCGTTTTTTTCTTCTCTTCTTACTACATCTCAAGTCAAGTTGCCGACACATCCAGTTTTTTTTTCTTCTCTTCCTTTTTTTCATACAGCCATTCCTTTTGAACGGAGAAGAAAAAAAGTCAAGAGGAGAAGGTGGCAAATGTCATAGAAAGCAATTCCTTTCTCCGTCTCCTTTCAAAGCGGAAGTAATGGAGCATAAATGGCCAACTACTTTCTTTTGAGGCGTGTTTATAGCTGGAATACACTGGCACAAAAAGGAACGAGTACATGCCATGTTAGACGTATCACTTCCTTAGAAAACGCTTTGGAAGTTACTTTTCTGGCTGGGGAATGGAGTTATTTATTTTTTCTCTCGAGACAGAAATTCTTCGTTTTTTCAGAGTGTTTAAGCAGGATATAAGCTTTATTGTGTTGCATTTTTCCCCTCATTTTTTTGCTTACTTGAAAAAAGGGCTATATTTTAAATATGATCTTATTACTACTACACAACGAGATTTATGACAAGTGGCGTGTTTTTTGCAGCTCACTTATTGTCACACTGTTGCTCTGATTGGTCTTAAAGAACTGAATAATATAGGGCTAATATGGCATTATGAAGGATGGAGTCGGTTTTACGTAATCGTTTCGATAGTTAGTAATTGCGTAACAGCCGTTTGTGAGTTAGCAAGGTAGTTAAAATTAAATCCGGATCAATTTCATTGTTTCCATTGAAAATGATTAACTTTTTTTGTTTTATTCGGGAAGTTGTGAGATATCGTACTTTTTTATTATTTTTATTAGGTTTGCTTGAATAAAATAACTAGCGGAGAAAAAAGTTTAAAACCCTCTCCCTCTTCTCCATATGCTAAGCCTATGTGTGGAAAATGACTGCTCGCTGACTGATGATGAGAATATTTAAGAAAAACAATGCAGCCAGCCAGATCTGTTTACCTAAGAACGCATGAACGATTGTTGAAGCGGACTCCCGTCTCATTCATTTCGATCCCTTTCTCTCGATCCATTCTAAAAAATACAAACTTTATCCTTGATAGTCCCACTTTTAGCTGTTTTATATTTTAGAATGGAAGAGGGATGAAAAAAACGAATATGTTTGGTGAACTACTGCCTAAAAATACCACTTTGGAAAGTTGTTCCAATATCCAATGTACTTAAAACACAGTCATGGATTTCCATCTTTATCATCCTCATCATCACATCATCATCTCTGTCCATTTAAAATTGATCAGTACTC
This sequence comes from Lepidocyrtus cyaneus, assembly GCA_034696785.1. Taxonomy (NCBI): domain Eukaryota; kingdom Metazoa; phylum Arthropoda; class Collembola; order Entomobryomorpha; family Entomobryidae; genus Lepidocyrtus; species Lepidocyrtus cyaneus. Next base: position 2,225 of record JAQIWX010000892.1, on the reverse strand, counting down.
CCTTCCAACTTAAAACTTGTAAAGTCGAGCCGGATGCCCGAATCCTTCAACTTCAGATAGGGTGTGTTTTAGAACGCAACCGAAATCATTATCACACTAGCGAGTAGTCATCATCCCGTCATCATCAACAACAACAATCAAAAAATCTTCCACATGGAAGTAGTAGCCACCCTTTCCTCATTTTATAAATGTTTGCTTTGGCTGGGACGAGGATACGGTACGGTATGGCGCCTGTTTGTGCTCCGGCATACTCCCTCATAAATATACAATTTGTATAATACTTGTAACGATCTGACGAGCTAATATAACATGCGAGTGGTGAGTAAGTCCTCCCCTGATCTGTAAATCAATGAGAGAGAGAGAGAGTCCCCTCTCAAATAACAATTTTTAATGGAGTTGAAATGGGGAAAGACTTTTTCTTCACGAAAAAAAGGCACTTGAGTCTGGAAAATTCTTTAAATCAATTCTTCAAGGCAGGCAGCTAAGTAGCAGGAGAAGACTATGAAACTCCATTAGCACAGCATACATTTTTAGGAGTAAATCAAACAAACTTGTTTTTTCTCAGCCTTTTCTTCCTTCTTCGAAACGAAAAAAAAAATACTCACACCATACGGTGATTTCTCAGAGTTATTCTGATTGTAAAACTCAAGCATTGATTATATTTAACGGTGTTATTTAGGAGGAGGAAGGGAAAATCTACATCTTTACATTTCTCTGATTAGTCCTCCCAGTTTACTCTAGTAATGGGGATGGCTGATGCTGATGATAAAAAATATGTTCTACAATGGAGAGAGAAAAAATCCATGCAAAAATATTCCTTTTTTTAAAACTTAGGTTATATCTTAATATAGGACTGTAAACGTATGTATATTGCTTCCTTGTCATATTCCCCATTGTTTGTTTAGAAAAAAATGTCGTTACTTCACTTTCTCCCCAGCATTGATTACTTCTCACCTCATTTCCATCCCCCATTTCCCCGTGCTTCTTATTATGTATGTTTTTTATATTTTAAATGGTTACAGTTTTCCCTTCCCTAAACATTATTACACGATAAGAGGAAAAATCGTTCTCATAATTGCCTACGAAATAAACGTTATCGTTGTACTCATTCATTTATCCCATTTTTTTAACTTGGCTCTTGGGCTTGGCGGTGGTTCTCCTTCTCTCTCTCTCTCTCTCCACTTTTTTATTTAAAATTACGGAGGAGAAAATTGGCTGGATATTGGGTGATGCGTTTCCCGTTTTTCCGATTCATGCACACGCATTTTTTTACGAGAATCATGGCTCGGGTGAAAAAAAGAAGGGGGACAGAAATCAACATTGCATTGCATTCCCTCCACCGCCACCATACCATCATCTTCTCATTCACGATGATGATGATCCTCTTCAGTCTCTGTATCTCCCCTTTTTTATTGTAGTAAAATGAAACAGTAAAAATGTAGTTGGCTCCGGTCGACAAAGAAACAGTTAAAACATGTTGATCAAGGGAAAAGTTGTCCTTTGTAAATTTCATCTAGTGTTGCAGCAGTTATGCTATGCTTGCTCATATTTACTTTAGCTTTTCTGTGGCTCATTTTATGAGCAGGAAGAGATTTTATAGCTTAAGGAGGAAACTTTTTCGAAGGAAGGAATGAGGACAAAAGCAAAGTAGCCATACTCCACATCGTCGTCATCACTACCTCTCCGAAGCAAGATTCAAGATACTTATACCACCTTTGGCGGAGATCCACCACCAGCTCCTTCAGATCTCAACTCATATGCACTATATATGTACCCAATTCATTCACTCACTCATTTGCAAAAGAATGGAAATCATCTGATGATGATCACTTCCTATATGTACTTATGTGACAAGAGTTTTATTTTAAACTGCATAATCAAGTGAAACAAGTGTAACTATAGCTCCTTTATATATTGCTACATATGATATCATCAGACTGTGAACAAATGCCACCTCCACCGTACGAAAAAAATTTCTGTAACAAGAATCATCAACAGGATCATATCATATGATCACTGCCAATGTCATTTGGAGGAAGCAGAAGTGAAAACTTTTTTCCCTTTTAACGGGAAAGACACAGGAAGGGAAGGAGGAGAAAGGTGGAAGAAATCCAAAACTTGGCTCATTTTTCTCCCTCCTTAGTCTGCACTAGAGCTGAGATACAGGCGCCTGTAAGAGCAGGCGCCTGCGCCCGCCTGTGCCCGCCTGCAGTTGTGGGCGGGCG
>JAQIWX010000891.1:0-12832 GCA_034696785.1 Lepidocyrtus cyaneus | reverse complement strand
AAAAATACTGCCCTTGTAGTAAAATCTGAAGTGGCCAAAAATTACACAAAAGTAATGGGAAGGAATAAGGGGGTCAGCTTGGGGAAAGAGCTGTATTTTAGGGAGGGACTGCGGATGGCCTTCAAAGGGATGCTTCCAATGGGAGCAGGTATCCGACTGGGAGGTTTAAAACAGTCGGGGATATTGGAAAGGTGGATGGGCTTGCTGGAACTCTTAGCGGGGATGAGAAGAGAGAATGGTAATAACGTTAATGAGGATGTTATTTCCACCGAGCCTGTCAGCGCTTCTTTGGAGGGAAATATTATTATTTTATTTTGCCTTCTGGTTGTTGGGCTCATAATTTCCTTGGGAGTACTTGTGATGGAATTGGTAGTGAAGTCGACAATCACGATGCTGTTCTACTTTTGCCAGTCGTAAATATGCCTCAAACATTGTTTAAAAAGCAGTATTCTGAAGGAAGAAGCAGATTCATTTCATAGCATACAAAATTACATCGATATTAATATTAATTGATGAGTCTTTATCTTGTATTTAATCTTTAACTTTATTTAAACATAATTATTACAAGAATATTTTAAGTTTTATATATAAGTCTTTTAAACTATTTATCTAACACAGTGATATTAAGTAAAGTCTCTACAATACTATTATGAATTATCCGTGTGTGGTAGAATGAATGAGTCTATGTGTGGAAGTGGAGGAACTAATTTAATTTATTAAATTTAGATAAGCTTATGAATTCAATTTGCTGAATAAAATAGGATTAAAAACATCATTTTCATATTTTTCCTCTTTATTAATTCACTTTAAAAATATTTTTGACAGCACACTAAACCGGAGCATTCATTGAGATAAGTACAAACATGAATGGGTGTGGCCTCTTCAGCAGGCTTTTCTATTTTTAACAGGGAAATGTCAAAAATTTTCAATTGCACTCAATCAAAATCAAAATGAGCCATATTAAACTCGTAAGTAGGCAAGTAGGCAACGGGGCACTTTAAACGAGACATTTTGTTGAATGGACGACCTTTTGAAAATTACCAAGCGTCATAAAAAGAAACTCAATTCTAAACCACGATCCTGCTCATAGAAACTTGAAAAAACTAAAATGAGCGCCGCAACGGATTTTCTGAAAACGTACATCGATTTCACCTATTTCTTCTGCATCTCCCCATTCCGCATTGTCCTCGATCTGGAACATAATTCCAAAAAAGCAGAAGCTCCCGTTCTTAAAATATGTTATTCGTTCCAACCCAATTCAAAAGCTAATCTGCGTCATTCTATCAACACTTCTAGCGCTGCGGATAGTTATGGAAGTTCGACTGAGTATCCCGAAAGATATCAAAAATCCTTCGTCATATTTCCGAGCTGCGGTAAATATATTCAGTGGACTGAGCAAGGTCTTGACGATACTGCCATTTTGGATGGATCGGGATAGGATTCTCAGAATTTTCAATTTGCTGCTCAGCAATTTTTCTATTCAACTTCCACCGGGAAAATTCAGTAGAAATTTAAAAGTTATCGTCATTTTTATTCACATTTTACACGTGGCGCTCGCCATTGGAAGCTTCCTGGCTGGATCTGGGTTCCAGTCACCAGCTATCCAACAATCATCCAACTTCACAAAATTTGCTGCCTGGAGAAAAAATATTGACAGGGAAACCCGTCTCATGTTCATCTTGGAGGATTTCATGTCAATTAAAACTGACATAGTTTATGGCCCAAGCATAGTGACTTCATTTTTGATGACATCTTCTTTGGAATCGGAGCATTGACATATTTCTACCGAAGGCTTGTGGGCAGTTTCACTGATGTCCTGGTCATAATGACGATGCTTACCCTTTGGCTTCCAGTCAGGTCATTTTCAGCAATGTTGATGGAACAAAATGAGGAAAAATCTCTTCTGGGGCATCCTGAGATAAATCATCTCATCCAACCTATTAATGGCTGGCAAAAGATTGAACCGGTTTATAAAACGTTGAAGCAGTTGACGGATTTGATTAATACCGTTTTTGGATTGAGGACTGTTTGCTTCTTAATTCTCCTGATTTTCCAGTATTCCACGGTCTCGGATGACATATTTGTCAGAGGAATGTCGAATGGGATGGACATGGATTTTGAGAGGGTTAAAGTAATTTATCTCTTTCTGGGGCATACTTGCGTGTTTTTGTACTTTTCTGTCGACATTTGTCGCAAGGTAAAGAAAAAAATTGCGTACTTTAATATTCACCTGATCGTCTCAATTAAACAGAAAGTTTTAATCGCGATATTAAAAATTGTAAACTAAACAGATGGACTCCATGAAAATTTGGCTATCCGACAAGGAAAACACAAAAGGGATACCTACAAACGATCTGATGGTGTTGATGAATGAGTTGGATAGCAACGTCGTGGCTTTCAAAGCAGCCAACATGTTTCCGATAACCCACTCGCTGGTTGCTAATGTAAGTGAAGTTAATTCATAAAAAGCCATGCATTTTTTTATGAACCAAATTGATAGAATATTTTGCTTATTTCTTTCTAGATCGTCGGGTGCATTATAACTTACTTCATCATTTGTATTCAGGCAGACTAAACTAACAATCATTTGTATGTGTGCATATTTGCAAGAAATGGGGAAAAATCGAATTGACCTTTTGAAACAACATTGCATGATTTCAAGTAGTCAAAATTAACAAGTAAAACTGCTGCTAATAGTTGTTAAAGCTGGAAATATTTTAAATATTTATAAACTACCTATTCAAAAGCGATTCAAAGAAACAGGCAAATACACTTCAAATATGATATTGAAGAAACTCATTTTCAGTCACGGTTTAGAAAATCAAATTAAATATCGACCAAATTGAATTCGCATTCAAGCTCCACTTCAAAATCTACGCCGTTAGTATGACGATCCCTTTCCCTTACACGTGGCTTAACCTTCAGCTCAGGAAAAGGACTCGATTTTGGACGGGAACGCATTCAACATGTCGCTGCAGGATTTTTGCGTGTCTTGATCGAAGCCTCAGCGAACATAAATTTTTATTACAATCGATAAAAAGAAACTGAAAACGGAGCAGGACACGCTAAGCAATACGGTAGCTTTTAGTTTAAAATGTTGTTTAGCCATGGGGAATTTGAAAGTGTAAAAACTCCGTCCAATGATCTCACCCTGAAAAATTTCTCCGACAGTTTGTATTCCATTTGGGCTAGTAGTACACCCCAATCAAGTCCCGTTAAATTCCACGAGATCAACTTATTTCCCAAGAGCAACTGCCTCATATTCATCACAAATTTTATGGGAGTCATCCTAACGGGAATCAATCAGCCTGTGGTCATTCAAAAACCAATTCCAGCTATTTTGTCAGAAGTCAATAACAGTCACCTCCATGATCCCAGTTGGGTATTGGAGCCTTCCAGCATTAAAGAAATTGCATACGATTCCGTTTGTCCTCTTCGGAACTACTTTCGGTCCGGCCTTGTCAACAGCTCAGCTTGCGAATGCACTCAAATCCCTTTTTACTGGTTTTCATTACATTCCAGACCCTGGAACTGTCAAGTCAATATAGAGATATTTCCACCCCTCCAAAGTCCCAGGAAAGGTTATTTCCCGGAGATCCAACCCTATTGGAGCATCTATAACCCAAAAATTTGGTGTTTTCAGAGAAACACAAACGATGATGATCTGGGAGTCCTTTCATTCAAAATGCTACCCAGTAGGACACCAACATATCATGTGTTCGTTTCTCAAGGAGCGTTATGGGAATCCAACGGGGCTAGTGAAGAAGAAAAACGCCGAAGTTATTTATTACGCTGGATTCAGATTGTCAGCTATTTCACCCCGGCATCCGTCCCCCAACTTTTCGGACAAAGCAACGCATTTTTTCTAACTCAGCTCTACAATAGTAAACGAAGCAAATCTGAAAAAGGTCAGGTCATTTTACACCTCATCTCCGGCGGTTGCATAGGCTGCACAAAGGCCCAAGGCTTGTTCCAGCTTACAACAACTCCCATTTCCGACAATGGCTGGGAGGAAGATTGGAGTAGGTTGGAAGGGCTGGAGGCAGCCAACAATGAGGTTTACTGGACATTGTCAATATCATCCGGAAAACCGATTAGAAGAGAGTTCCACAAATGCAGTGGCAGTATTGTATCCCAGCAACCTCTGGAAACCATGCTTGGACGAACATCGGCCGGCAGCTGGGAGAATGAGGATTTATTTGCAGACATAATCGTTCATAATTGGCTGTCCATAATGAAAAACTACAGTTTTCGAGGGTTTTATCCAAATTACGAAACAGGAGGGCCTACATTTTGCTTGAATGGTCGGATGGTTGTAGACAAAGTCATACGCTACCATGAAACCTGGTATAATTTCCTCCCAACATTAGTTGTTGAGGATGTAACGACACAGTATAACTATCTGCCGGCGGTCAATTACGTTCCGGACCCATTTGTTGGCTTCCGGTTTGTGAGTTGCGGTTCGATACGGACGGAGGCTGTGGCGTTTGATGAGCTAGTCAGCGTCTACGATACTAACGTTTGGGTAGTTTTGTTAGTGTCAGTCATTGCGCTATTGGTAGCAATGAAACTGTTGGGATTGCAAAATATGAACTGTTTGTCTAATGGTTTTTCGATATTCAAAGTTCTTGTCGAACAGGGCGATCCCATTCCAGATCGAATTTTGCGGGAGCATCCCCTCCGGATATTGTTGGGACTATTTCTTTTGATGGGGATCGTGCTAAGCAATGGCTACAAAAATTCCAATGTCTACAACATGGTTGCCCCGAGGAAGCCAATCTTGCCCGAGTCGGTTCAACAACTACTTGATGGCAACTTCCAGATTTATTCGAAGTCCAATATGGTTTTAGTCTTTCCCGAAATGCTTAATAAAACGGATGATGAACTTAATAATTTGCCAACGTCTTACGAAGATTTAACGGGACTCCTGTTCCTGGCAGAATCAGAAATACACTATGAAAATTCATCAAAACCCGGGATGGTCCTTGAGAAGCCGGAGCAGCTTATAGTCAACAACAGTGGAAATCTGCGCCCAGCAAATATTTTAAATACTGTGTTAAGCTGGTACCGGACCGAGAATCCAAACTGGGCCGCTGAAATGAGTGACAATAACACCCACATGGTAATGAGCCGTCTCTCAAGAAAATACTTTCAACTTGAAAACACGAAACTATTTGAAGTTCTTAGTGAATGCAAAAAGACAGCCCTTGTGGCGAAACTTGAAATTGCCAAAAACTACTCCAAAGCATTGAAAGAGAAAGGGGCCATCAGTTTGGGGAAGGGACGCTATTTTAGGTCTGGACTTCGAACGTCCTTTAAAGGTATACTCCCAATAGGGGTAGTTGTCCGACTTGGCGGTTTAGCACAGTCAGGGATATTAGAGAGGTGGATGAGCTTGCTGGAAATCATAGCGAGCATGAGAAGAGAGGATGATGGTAGCGTTGATGAGGATGCTGCTTTAACTGATCCTGTCAGCGCTTCTTTGGAGGGAAATGTTGTCATTTTATTTGGCATTCTTGCGTTCGGATTGGCAGTATCTTTTGGGGTGCTTGTGTCGGAAATCATTGTAAAGTTGGTCATGATGATTGTAGTACATCTTGCCTGTCGTAAATACAGAACAAGTCTATCGTTTTTAAAAGCACGAATATGAATATGAATAATTCAACCGATTTAATTGTATTTAATATTAAATTAGATTTAAAATTAATTTAATCACAAATCGATTTTTTATGCTCTGTAAATGCTCCTTTGAAATAAACTAATGTGGGCTCACAATACACACTTAATCTAATTGTAAGTACCAAAATAAAATGCTATATCGCAAGTCGATATTGACATTGTTTGCGATTAGATTGTTATGGCGCACACACCCTTGGAAAGGAGTTGGGTACTGGGTTCAAAGCACTTAGGTACTCCATCCGTTGAAATATTTGTTAAAAATACTATCAAAAATTGCATTTTTGTAAATTGAAAAAATAAAGCAAAATAGCATGGCAAATATTCATTGACTTCGTGCATTTATTGACAAAAGGAGACAGCTTAGTACGCATCATTGATTGGGCTAAAATATTATCAAAATTAATACATTATTATTACCTTTTCTTTTATTATGTTAAATTTACAACATTGCTACTCATTTTCCTAAAATATCGACCTATTTTTTCACATTCAAACTCATCCTTAAAATCGGTCATAGCGATTCCTTTTTACACGTTGCTTAACCTTCCGTCCGAAGAAAGTATTGGAAAATTTAACCTTGAAGGAGTAGAAGCTGTAATGCAAATTTAAGTATTGGATTAATTACAAAAGTTCAAATCATCACAGCAAGTCACAGTTGTTGTATTTCAAGATGTGATAAATCATTTGGAGCAGTTCATTTAAACACACGGTTTTTATAACTACTATGCTGGCGCACTTGAAAGTAAAATATTAAAACTCAGTCATGGATTAAAACTTGTAAAATGGTTAATATCGACTACTACGCTTTCTAATTCTATCTAACTTAACTTGAAAATCCAAAACGATAAATCGACAAGGCGTTTTACGTATTGGCCTGGCAAAAATTTACCCTTGGTTCAGTCTCCAACAGCAACTATTATTATAAAACTGCGTAATGAACAACGCCAACATAAATACAGAAAAAACGTTAATAGTTTGTCAGAATAAATAACAACCAATTAAAATACCATAATCTCTCAGAGTACTTTTAACAACATAAGCTAGTTAATTATTAAACTTCTGACTTAAAATGCTCCGCTACGGTAAATCCGCAGAGGTGAAAACTCCGTCAAATGATCTCGCCCTCAAAAATTTCTCCGACAGTTTATATTCCAGATGGAGAAGCGTTGTTACACCCCCCACTCAAACCAATCCCGTTAGTTTCCACGACACCAACCTATTCCCCAAGGCCAACTGTCTCATATTCATAACCAATTTTATGGGAGTCTTCCTATCCGGAATCAATCAGCCAGTGCTAATTCGAAAGCCAATTCCGCTAATACTACCAGAGTCAATTAATTTGGGCATTGGAGACTCCCCATCTAAATTCAAACCTCAACGTCAGTTACGAATCCTTCTGCCCTCTTTTGAATTACATTCGGGTCGACCTGAAATACGCGTCTGCGTGTACTCAACTCCCGTTCTATTGGTTTTCCCTGCATTCGCGACCCTGGAGTTGTGAGCTAAACATTGACCTCTTCCCACCCGTACAACAAGATATTGCGGAACAATTTCCTCTGGAGATCCAGGATATTCAGAGCATTTACAGAGGAAAAATATGGAGCTTTCAGAGGAACCAAATCGAAATCGATGGCTATGTTGGAGTCCTGCACATAAAATGGGAGCCAGCAGGGAGCCATCATCACATGAACTGCTTGTTGTTCCTCCGGGATGGTTAAACATGGTCAGTGAAGCAGAGTTTTTACTAAAATGGATAGACAGTCGTTTTAACTGGGAAGTGTCTAGGATTTTCCTCGACACTTACAATTTTTTCCTCCTCACGCTTGAAGATATCAGCTCATCAGAAAGTATAAGTGAAGCAGTTTACACCCTCCATATGGGCGCTGTCGGTGGTGGTGGTATGGGCGTAGAATACAATATTGCTTATAACTTGTGCCAGTTGGAGTCCAATCTCGTTTCTCGCATTAGTTTGGAGGAAAAACTGCACAGGATACAAACGGAACGAGCACTAAACGAAGTGTACTGGTCTTTGGAAGTCTTCACTGAGAATCCATTATTGGAGCAGTTGTACCAATGCGATGACAATTTTGGGAAGTATCCTCCGTTGGGGTTGGATCCTCTAATTAGACCAGTATTTAATCCGGACTTGTTCGCCAAAGTTGTTGCTCATTTTGTCCTGTCAGTCCTTAAAAATTACAGCTTTCATTTAGACATGGGTAATGTAGAAAATAGGTTTTGCCAGAATGGGCGGGTTGTAGAATGGCACACCGCCCAAGATGTTTACAAGCCCAGCCGTTCCGGACCCCTTTACCGGTTTCAGATTTGTCAGTTGTGACTCCAAACAGACGGAGGCCCTTGCTTTTGGGGAGCTTGTCAGCGTTTACGAAACTCAGGTATGGATTATGTTGCTAGTTACCATTCTGGCCATATTGGTGGCGTGGAGGCTATTTCCCTCCGGCAGCAGCACGACCGACCTTATGTCAAATGCATTTTCTTTATTCAAAGTGCTAACCGAACAGGGTGACCCCTTTCCCGATAAATTATTTTTTCAGGATACTCCTTTCCGACTCATGCTTGGACTATATCTTTTGATGGCGATCGTGCTGAGTAATGGCTATAAAAACTCGAATGTCTACAATATGGTCGCTCCGAGGAAGCCAATTTTGCCGGAAAAGTTTGAGCAGTTGATTACTAGCAGGTTTCAGATTTATTCAAAATCTTAACACGTTGTCATTGGTTGGGAGATGCTTAATGCAACAGATGAAAAAATCAATTCGCTGCCAATGTCAGAGAGGCATAGAAAGGGATCCATTTTCCTCCCATTCCGTGCTTCCTCGGAAGTATATTTGGAGCGTAGAGTAAAACGATTTAAGGAGGTTGATGAAACAGACGATCTGGTATTTAACAACAGTGGAAATCCAAAGTCCGCACATATTTTGCGAGCAGTTCTTAATTGGTATCGGGGTGAGCATTTAGCAGACTGGATTGCTGCAATAACCGACTCCGACCTCCAAGACAAGGCGGAGACTGAGCTTATAAAAAGATTCAAACTGATTGAGAATGAGGAGCTAATTGGCTCCCTCAATGAATGCAAGAAAACCGCGCTTGTGGTGGAATCCGATGTTGCCAAAAACTACGCCAGAGCATTGGAACAGAAAGGGGTGAGTTTGGGGAAGGAGCTGTATTTTAGATCCGGGGTGGTAATCTTTTTCGGGGCAATGATTCCTGAAGGGGTACTTTTCCGACTAGGCGGCTTGAAGCAGTCGGGAATAATGGAAAGGTGGATGAGCTTGCTGAAAGTTGTATCAAATATGAAGAGGGAGAATAGTAGTAGTTGGGCTGTTACGACTATTTCAGAAATAGAGGATGAGCCGGCCAGCGCCTCTTTGGACGGGAATATCGTTATTTTATTCAGCCTTTTTGCCATTGGTCTAACAGTATCTTTGATGGTAGTTGTGATGGAAATTGGGGCAAAGTCAATAGTAATGATGATGTTGGTCCACCTTTTGTCATCATCAGAACGTAAATGTCGACGGGGTCTATAAAAAAACTCAAAATTAATCAAGTTCAATTTGAGTTCTATCTAAAAACTAAAAGATAACCTATGCAAACAGTTTTCTAGGCCTTTTAAATCATATCATATCCGCAATTAATTACGCTCTAATTAGTGGCCAGTGTAAAATATATTACTTAATTATCATGGACCTGAATTCATGCATACATTGATGTTAGAAATATTTGTTCTAAAGTACTAATTTAGGTAGTTTATATTTTTCGCGAATTTTGTGTTCGACGATAACCTACCTTATATAGGTGTGTATCCAGCCGGCCGTTGGACATTTAGGCACCGTTACCACCAAATTATGTTTCTTCATCCATCCTAATCCTACTTGATAAAATAAAATTCAGTCTTGGTTTGAAGTCTATCATGTATAAAATTAAATATCGACCAAATCTATTTCCCAACTCGTCCACTTCAAAATTAAACTACCAAACCGAAAAACACGCCGCTGCTTTAACACGTTGCCTAACCTTCAGTCCAAGAAAAGTACTCGATTAAATAAATATGCTGGCGAAAATATAGCATCTTTGGGATCGGTCATAATTTCGAAGGGAAATTTTTAGTATTATAAAGTAAGTGTAATTTGAATGGCGGAATATTTATTTATTGAACATCCGATTAAAGGAGAATTATTACAATTGACAGTCTAGATTTAACATTTTTAATCATCTCCTTCCGCCAGGCTTTTGTTTCTATTTTAAAATGGCCACCCATGGTAAGTTTCCAGATGTAAAATTTCCATCGGCTGATAATCCCGCCCTGAAAAACTTCTCCGACAGTTTGTATTCCATCTGGGGTGCTGCTACACCCCAATCCAATCCTGTTAAGTTTCCTGACATCAACTTGTTTCACAACAAGGGTAACTGCCTCATATTCATAACCAATTTTATGGGGGTCATCCTAACAGGAATCAATCAGCCTGTGGTGATTCGAAAACCTATTCCAATTCTACTGTCCGAGTTACACGGGGTTCGCCAAGGGCTAAATTGGGCGTTGGAGACTTCCAACTCAAAAAACTCAAACGCCTCATTCCCAACCAGTTACGAATCATTTTGCCCGCTTTTGAAGTACATTCCGGCTAAACTGGCTGACTCTTCGGAGTGTGCTCAACTCCCTTTCTATTGGTTTTCATTGCATTCCAGACCATGGAACTGCCAAGTAAATATTGACCTCTTTCCACCTGTAAGACAAGATTTATTTCCAGAGGGAGATTTATTTCCGGAAACGAAAAATCCACGGGTCTCATACAAACCAAAAATTTGGTGCTTTCAAAGAAACCAAAGAGATGACGATGAGGTTGATAGAGAAATTATTCTTTATTATAAAGAGTTGCCCAGTGGGACACCATCACATCATTTAATAATTGTTCCAGCAACTTCCTGGGTGGAACGGGAACAGCCAACTTATTTACTGAACTGGATTCACAGCCATTTTACTAAAGCAGAAAATCGACCGTATCAACTACTGGGAGAGAACTACAATTTTTACCTAATTAGGCTCCCCATCAGTTCAACAGGTAAATATGAAGGTGGTGAAGGAGGCAACACTCTAATCATGAGCGTCCGTGGTTGCATAGAATGCAAAAATGATCATGACCTGTATCGGCTTGAGTCCAGCTTAATTTCTCGGGATAATTTGGAGGTAGATGAGCACCTGCTAGAAAGGCAAGAGGCACTCAAGGAAACATATTGGAATTTGGATGTATTCTCCGCCAAGCCCATACTCACCCAATTTCAAAAATGCAGGGAAAATATCGCCATTGGAAAACAGCAAACGTCACAAGGCGCCTGGAAAACTGAGGACTTCTTTGCAAATATAATTGTTCATTGTTGGCTCTCCATCATGAAAAACTACAGTTTTCATTTGGGAGGAGCCGACGATAGTTTCTGCCAGAATGGGAGGGTTTTAAAAAAGCACCTCCAAAACTTTGATCAGGAGAAGGAGGATGATGATGAGGGAAGCCCTTTCAGCCCGACATTAGTTATTGATGACATCCGGTCATCATCCTACGAACATCTGCCATTGTCCCGCTACATTTCGGACCCATTTGTTGGCTTCCGGTTTGTGAGTTGCCACTCGAAGAAACAAAAGGAAGCCCTGGATTTTAAGGAGCTTGTCAGCGTCTACGAAACGAACGTGTGGATCTATTTGCTTGCATCAATCCTGGCATTACTGATGGCTTGGAAATTGTTAGATTCGCATAAAATAGACTCATCTCCATCAAATGCATTTTCGATATTCAAAGTTCTTATGGAACAGGGCGACCCCATTCCGGCAAAGTATTTTCGGGATAACAATTCCCTCCGAGTCTTGCTTGGCTTATTTCTCTTAATGGGGATTGTGCTAAGCAATGGCTACAAAAATTCAAATGTCTATAATATGGTCGCACCCAGGAAGCCCATTAAGTACGAGAGGTTTGAGCAGTTAGTTAAGGATAAGTTTCAAATCTACTCGAAGTCTCTGGTTTTCATTCGTTGGGCGACGCTTATTATTGCGACTGATGATGATGATGAGATGAGTTCCATCTCACGATTATCAGTATCAAAAAGACATACAAAGGAATCGCCTAGAATTGGATTTCGTGCGTATTCGGAAGTATTTTGGGAAAGTAGGATGAGCCAAGCCAAGGAAGGGATTGAGCCGGAGGGGATCGTATTTAACAACAGCGAAAATCTTCACCCCGAAAATATTTTACGAGCTGTCTTAAATTGGCACAGAAATGAGAATCCGAACTGGAGGGAGGATGCGAAAATTTACGATGGCTCGAAGTATGAATTGGCTACTCCGCTCATTAAAAAATACCAACAAATTGAGAGTGATACATTATTCAGCTTTCTGAGGGAATGCAAGCAGAAAACCGCTCTGGTCGTGGACTCCGATGTCGCCCAAAACTACTCCAGGGTATTGGACAAGAAAGGGGTCAGTTTAGGGAAGGAGCTGTATTTTAGGCCAGGACTGAGGATGTCACTGGATGGGATGGTTCCCATGGGAGTGGTTGTACGGCTGCTGGGATTAGAGCAGTCGGGAATTTTGGAAAGATGGATGGACTTGTTGGAGGTTATGGCGGGGATGAGGCGGGGTAATGACAGTACTGGGGAGGTGCTCCCGTCATCCACGACTGTTGGACCAAATAACGAAAACGACTCCGACCCAGCCAGTGCTTCTTTGGATGGGAATATTATAATTTTATTTAGCCTTCTTGGGGCCGGGCTGTCAGTATCTTTGGGAGTACTTGGGATGGAAATGGTAGCAAAGTCAATTATGGAGTGTCTGGCCTAGATGTTTAGTTTAGAACAGCATGTTTGCCAAAAAAAATATTCAAATCAATCACAATTCATTTTAATGTAAAAGCTGTTTTAATTTTAATTGGAAATAAAAAAAATAAACACAGTTAATAGATTTTTTTTAAATGTCAAGTAATTGGGATTCTGGCGCTGTACACACGGATGAACGTTACTTTTAGCAACAAAATATCTATATTCTAGCCTCGTCCGTCCGCTACTCGTCGTCCGAACACTGGGCGTCAGAAGCCCAAGAAGGACAAAGGCTCCACATGTCGCTGAGCATGTCGAGGTATAGAAGCTCCACCAC
>JAQIWX010000890.1:0-12844 GCA_034696785.1 Lepidocyrtus cyaneus | reverse complement strand
GCACATAGTATTTCGTATATTGTATTTTGTACATTGTATTACGTACATGGTATTTTGTATTTCCCATTTTAAACAACATATATAGTATTGTATGTATAGTTTTTTATATTTCGTATATTGCACATCGTACTTCGTTTATTGTTTTTCGTATACCGTATTTCGTATTTCGAATATCGTATTTCGTATATCGTATATCGTATTTCGTATAATATCGTATTGTATGTATCGTTTTTATATATTGTATTTTGCACATCGTACATCGTATATCGGTTTTCGTATATCGTATTTCGTATATCGTATTTCGTATATCGTATTTCGTATATCGTATTTCGTATGTCGTATTTCGTCTGTCGTATTTTGTATGTCGTATTTCGTATTTCGTATTTCGTATTTCGTATGTCGTATTTCGTATGTCGTTTTTCGTATATAGTATTTCGTATATCGTATTTCGTATGTCGTATTTCGTATATCGTATTTCGTATTTTGGATTTCATATTTTGTATTGCGCATGTCGTGCAAAGCGAAGCATAAGCAAGAAGCAAGAAGCTGAACTTAATGGGTATTTTAGATGCCCCTGTGCTCACACAGGGCAAATAAACATAACCTAATAGTAACGGATACGGATTCTTTTGTGGCTCTTGTCGAAACAAATAATGTGTACGACGACATGCTTGCTCTTCATGATCAGCATTTTGATGCTGTGGATTATCCACAAAACCACCCATTCTTCAAGAAATATTACAATCCAAACCACAAGAAAAAACTTTTTTACTTTAAAAATGAACATCCTAGTTCATTTATTACAAACGTAGCATTTTGTAAACCTAAATTATATGTCGTGAGGTCAATAAAGCACAATGAACTTGCGTACAATGAAGAATGTGAGCATGAGTGGTTAGACCAGAAAAAAGGTAAAGGTATAACAAAAACAGCTCTATCTAAACAGTGTCAATATTCTGACTATATAGATAATATAATGAGACCGGTTCAAACGTGGTGTAAAATGAAGAATATCCGTAGCTTTAAACATAAGGTTTATACGGTTGAATCCACAAAAAAGTGTATAAACAGTTTTGACGTCAAAAGGTACATTAAACCTGGCAATAAGGAGACGTTGGCCTTTGGTCATAAGGATATAAATAGAGTTGAACCAGGGTCAAGTTTATCAGTAAACGATGGATGAACAAGGGCATATAAAGGACTTTGAATATCAGTTCAAATGTCCATGTGTTATTACCCTTAGTGGAAATAGCTCGAGTGGAAAAACAACATTTTTAAAACAACTCTTTTCTCGGTCTGATGAAATATTTGATAAACCCTTGAGCAAAATTATATATTGCTACTCAATCTACCAGCCGGAGCTGTTTGCAGAAATAAAAAATTCCCATCCGGATGTGAGCTTCAACCATGGAATTCCAGAATTTAGTAATGATAGTGGGGAAAACCTGTTTTATGTGTTGGATGACCGCTTACATGAATCAACAAGTAACAAATCCGTTCAAAATGCAGTAATTAGAGATTCGCACCACTTGGGAATTAATATATGCTTTGTTACCCAAAACTTTTTTGAAAAGGGTATTCGACCCATAACATTAGGTAGCCACTATATAATTATAAAAAATAATCCTAGAGATAGCTCTTTTTTAAAGCATCTATCTTATCAGATGTCAGGTGGTAAACGGTATATGCCCTTAGAAATGGCTTATGCTGAATGTTGTAAGACTCCGTATAGTCATATTATTATTGATTTTACACAATCTCAAAATCCTTTATGCCGTGTTAGACTTAATTGTTTTCCAGATGAAGCAATATATTTTGTATGTAATGAAAAATAATATGTATGTAATAAAACAATCAAAGTTAAAAATATACATTTTCAGAGTTTTTTTATTATCATATTAAAAAAACATTTAAATACCACTTGATTCAAAACCTGCTTCACCCCTGGAGGTAGCCAATAACTCCTCTCCTTCTATTTTTACAATAGTACAAGCTTTGTGCTTTTCAATAACTGCCTGGGCTACCCTATCACCAATGTTTATATTATACGCTTCTTTTCCCATGTTAAAGAGTAAAACAGAAATAATCCCCTCATAATCTCGGTCAATAACCCCGGCCACTACCATAATCCCATGATGGAACGCCATTCCAGCATCTTTTAGGTGGACGCATCCGAATGCCAATTGAAACGGAAACCCTCTCACCCGGAAAGATTTTTTTTGCCTCAACGCTATTAAAATTAAAATTATAATCTTACACTACACCGAAAATATATAAATTAAAATTCAAAGTTTCCCAAATATTTTTTCCTACTACTATACCTGTATAGATCCCAACCAGCAGAGCCTTCACTAGATACAGTAGGGAGCTTGGAGTGCTCCTCAACTCGTTGAATAAATAAATTTTTGTTGCCTGCCATACTTTTTCACTGCTTTTGTCAAAAGTCAAAACTAGAATGATTCAAAATCTTAAGAAGCTACCAGTAAAAACTCTTCTAAAGTGTTAACCTGCATAACCTTATGAAGCACAGCTTCAAGCTGATCCTTTTGGATCGTTTGTTTTGCCCATATGGAACATACAAAGAAAATCAAGAAAGGAAGATCCTTTTTAATATTCATGTTAACCGACTTGTCATGGTTGTTTACCCGAATCAGCTTTTGAAAAGTTAACATTGGATGATAGCCAGAACCATGAGAGAAGCGCGTATAATATTTCTCATGCGGAGGTGATACCCCCACGCTACAAGTTGGAACGCTTTCAGATAAGCGCTGCAAACATGCAATACTAACCATTTTTGGTAGGTTTATTTCATTGCACGCTCTTGCATAATATTTCAATATTGTAAGGACAGTTTGAGGTGTTTCAGCTCCCAACGGGAAATCAAAATATTGCATTTCTTGTCCAGTTTTTGGTCGACGTGCGATGCTAACAGACAGGCTGTTGTTTATACTTGAATGCCAGTACTTGAGTCTATTGCTGTCTGGAGTACAATCAAAAAAATCCTGATACACAGCAGCGTTAAATTTTTGAATCATGAATCGAACCATATCATCAGTCACCTCCAGAGGAAGGCAACATCCAGCCAGTTGCTGCTGATACAATTCAGGGTTCAACTTTGCTGAAACAGATGGATGCTTGTGATGACAAGGACCAACAAGAGTAGAATCACCAAAAGCTGAAGTAGGAGCAACAGCTTGAAAACTAGATGAGCCAGATGCTAACGTGTCTGAGACAGGCGGGGGCGGAGGTAGAGTGCTCATCATGTTAATGACAAAAGCCTCTGGAGTAATACGAGCTCGTTTGAGCTGAGGCCCACGCTGAATGGAATTAAGACGAATCCTGCTGTTATTTCCCAGAGGAAGATCAGGCTCATCCAATACTGAATCCAGTGCAATCAATGTCCTTGGATGCCATAACATATACCGAGCCAGGTCAAAGTCCGCTACTTGTATAATGGGAAAGTAATCAGGATTTTTGATATGGTCTTTCCAATCAGGATTGCTAAGCATTGATTGTAGTTTGTTGTTCCAGCCGTACTTTTTTATGTAGTAGGTGGGATCTAAATGAATATATGTAAAAGTACTAAATAAGTATATGCACATATGTAAGTTAAAACTAACTGTATATTATATTATGCATAAGTAGACAACGTACCTGACCCTTCAATAACAGAAAACTCAGTTCAAGCATTCCACAAGCAATCACTTTCATTAAAGTGTATAGTTCTCTAGCTTGAAGCTGGCAAGAGTTAGCCAAATGCTTGCATGGAGATGGAAATGGGTTTAGAGTAATAGGGTCCCAATCAGCAGCAGAGTAAACGCAAATGTTGCTGCGAACATCAGCGGTAGTTACATCAAATGTGTCGGAACGAACACAACGAAATCCCTCACAATTGCCAGCAGGGGCGCCGTAAGCCGGCTTATGGTCAAGAATACCAGTAGTGCTTCCACCACGCTCACCTCTTGACATTGGTAGACACGTCTTAAACTGTGAAAGTGTCAAGCCGCCTTGAGCGTACACATACACTAAAAAGTACATGTATTCGTGAACTGGAGAACAGTAAAAGTTTTTATTTTTCACATCATGATGAGGACACATGTATGTAATTGGTAGCTTTGTTTCAGCATTGTAGTGAACTCCTGCCACAGGTCCAACCTTGCGTTCTATGTATGTCATATAAAACATACAGCAACCAGCACGGGGTTGAAGTTGTTGAGATTGAAGCAAATTGCCCCATTGAACAATAGTATTGTTTTCCATGATGATTGTTTAGGATAAGAAAGTTTTTAACTTTAAAACAGCAAAAAGCCCAACTAAGACTGACGTGATAATTCTTCTGCGTAGTAGTGTCTATTTATATGTTTGCCAGTCTCTTGATTTTCAATTTTGTACATTGCAGGATTGGAGTCAGAAACATGTATGACTCTATGTATTTGTTCATTAAAACGCTGAAGATATCCTTTTTTAAAAACAGGTTTTTCAAGTATAGGGTACACCAGATGTCCAATCTTGTACTTTGGGGCTAAGCGCTTGATAGGTCTTGCGTATAGCTTTTCCCATACCCGCCACTGTGTTTTCTTATTGACCATATTTGGACTAGTGTCAATACTTCGATGGTATGTGCTATTATAAATGTTCACGAACTCTTTAATTTTATGGATGAAACGCTTGCTACTGTGTTCAGTAAGATATCTTGAAATGATATCAAACAAAGTCCTTTGAACTCGTTCCACATTGCCTGCCTTAATTGGGGTAAATCTTTTATAATGATGAATGTCATTATCCTTAAAAAACTTTCGTGTTTTTGATGACCAGAACTCGCCCCCAAAATCTGACTTTATGCTATCAGGCTTTATTTGCGCTCTATCAAATATAATCTTAAAAGCATCATCAGCATTCTTTGTTTTGATTGACTGTACAAATAGCTGTTTTGACAGTACATCTACACAGCAGAGTAAATAATGCTTGTTGCAATTGGATTTTGGATGTGGTATATGCTTTAAATCCGCTTGCCATATTGCATGCATATACGGTGAATAAGTAACACGACGCACAATTTTATTTTTTGCAAAAGGGAAATGAAGATTGTATGTTTTGCTTTTATGGAGTTGTGTTTGAACCTGTTTTCTATTTATCCCAGTTAATTTACTAATTTTGCTAGCGCTTGTGAATGCGCTGGGAAAGACAGGTCAGAGTACTTGTCTGCAATATTCTCCATCTTTAACTGATGGTATATAAGGCAAATGTATTCAGTTTTATTTATGACGTCAGTCAGTCAACATGCTTCAACATGGCGACCAACATAATAAAAAATTAAAGATTTCTACAAAGCTTAAAACGTGCCAAGGGTGCTTTGAGAAAAAAACTGATCAAAAACGCTACAGATCCAGAGATAAAATCAGTACAAGAGTTCCTGACCAAAGGCTCCTGACCTCTACAGGATTCTCACAGCTTATGGCATCCATCCCACAACAAACAATGAGGTTGCTTTAAAAAATAAGGTTATTCCAATGAGTAATATGAAACAACTTATGGACTCATTGTTAGATGCAAAGCAAGGATATACTCCTGGACTCAAAGAAGTGTTAAATGTACTACCAAAAAAATTGGCTGCAGGGTTTATACCCAAATCAGTGCTATCACATCAAACAGGCCTAGACCAACTTGGCTTAGTTTTCCAATTTAAAATTTATTAAAACAAATACAAACTTGATTTTTTTTAACTTGTTTACAAATATTTTTGATAATAAATAACTTTTTGACAAAAATTTTTACTCGATAATCATTTTTTTATAATTTTTTGTAAAACAAGAATAAATATTTTGCATGCTGCAACCCTGCAATCGCTTACAAGCAAAATAGATCGCATAGTGTCCGCATACATTACTATCAATAGCTTGAAGCTGTCGCTCCATCTGTACAATTCTGCGATTATTTTTTCTGGCAAAATCAACAAAGTAGCTAGGACAGACATCTACTGACATACCATATGAGTCATAAAACTCCATCGGAGAATTAAATCCATCAATATACAACAGGTACCAGTGGCTGCCTGCATATATCTCTTCATCGTGGTTCATTATCAAAACTACACGTCTAGTTTTTATTCTATATTGAAGCAAACCATCACTAGGTAAAACATTATAATCAATATCTTTAAAACACTGAAAAAGTTTTGTCAGGTATGGCAATAACATTGAAGTATTCATATTGTTAATTTGTGTAATCTACAAATTCGATAGTACGGTCATTATATATGTTTAGACATTTCATATATTCTGCATAACATACAACCTGTAACGGTTTTGTTGTCGCAATGTCAAAACGAAGTTGAATATTTATTGTTCCATGTCGCGGTAAGTTGAATGTTTCATCATTGATCCCATGAGTTAAATCAAACACATGTAGAAATTTTCCAGACTTGAATTGATCCATGGTAATATCAAGAGATGGATCTGTCAAGTTACATCCTAATCCAGAAAACATGTTATAGTATGACTGCACCCATCTTCCTCCTGTGACATTAATATCAACTGTTTGTTCCATCGTCTTGTCAGAATTGACCGTGAGACGAATACTGTTCAGCCCATTATCGCTAAATTCGTATGGATTAGCATCATAGCTTCCACTAAAATTTGCTGTGTCAATCAATCCGATAACAACACGGCTTGGTAAAAAGCCAGAGAGCAAATGCTCATTATTGTTCACATTAGTTCCAATAGCCAAAGAATAGGTCTTAAGAATTGATTGTCGATATGGATACACTGCTGGTGTCTGAGCCTATGTCTTCATATGAGCAATTTGAGCAGATGGTAATAGTGTATGTTTCATAACCAAGAGCTTTGCCTCCAAAATTTCCACCTTCAGCTCCATCTTGTTTGTGCCAACACATTCTAGACAAAATTTATTTGCTGATCTCTCCAGCACAATACGAAGATCCAGTGTTGGTAGGAGTAGTTTATCAAATTTTCACAAGTCGGCATGCAATGTGGCCATTAACTCAAATTCCCTGGATCCATTTATTAAATTTCTTCTTGCTATCCAGCCATCATTATTTCGTGAATTCTCATGCTTTACATTAAAAAATCCACTTGCTTCCAACTGAGATTTTTTATAATTTTTTGAGTATGATAACAGGTTTTCAAAATAACTTCTATACTGATTTAAGTTGTTTGAATTGGATGTAATTTCAGTTTCATTAATAAACACTGAAACGCGATCAAACAATGAATTCAGCAAGTTGTTTGCTGTTCCGTAGTTGAGTTCAGCAACCTTTGATTGATCAAAGCTTGCCAAGTCTGTCCCATCCAACTTTACTACCTTACACCGCAAGTATATTTTTGATTCCTTTGCATTTATATATGCACTATCACTACCATTTACTACAAATGTTATGGGAGCTGTAGAGTCCTTAAAGGAACCTTGAGGATAATATTCTTGAACTGAAGTGGAATCCAAACTGACATCATTGGAGGGTGAAATATCATTGTTTCATTTCTTACTGCCTCCAGAGTAGGTCTAGATTTTGCTGCCATTGTTTTTATAGACTAATACGCCTTTTTATCCTTCTTCTAACTCTGCTCTTTTTAAGTTTTTTAGGTCTCCTTACACGTTTAATGGATGCGCTCCTCCTTTTTCGCTTCCTCTTTGCTGACTGACTACCATGACCCAACTGATCCTCCACCAGTTCTTTTCCGGCCTTTTTAAATGCTTCCTTGCCATGGCTCTTTAGGCTCTCTTTGAGGTTCTTGCCCTCAAGTGCATCCATTGCAACATTTTTGGCCATTTCCTTTACGTGTGGTACTACATATTGTTTTGCAGCTGGTAAAATCCATTTCTTTGCAAATGGAATGATTTTTGAAAACACATTTTTTAGTACACTACCTAATCCGCTACCTCTTTGTCTTCGAACACTAGGAATGTAATACTGCAACTCGTGAGGATACTCTGCTCCATATTGAGGAGAATACACTCTTTGCAGGTTTTTAACGTCTTCTTCTGTTGCATACATGTTTATTTTTTCCGTCTAAAATGAAGTGTAGCACTTATTTCTCCGAGTTTTATAGGAAGTATATCACCACTCTCTGTCAGTATGTATAAATGAATGCTGTTAATAATTGATTCTCTCACACTTATATACTGTCCATGCTGAAATTCTTTAGCTGATAGCACATCATCTGTTCCATCGTACTTGCATATACGTAGTAAAGGTAGTTGACTACCACCGATAAAAGAGGGCTTTACGATATCAGAATATATAAACATTTTTGTTTGTCTATATTCAAAATGTGCAGGATAATAGCCTCGAATAAGTATTGAATCCTCATTATCGAGCATTTCATATTCAGACATTCCAAGTATTGCTCCAATCTTTGGGCTAAATTCTAATCTATATTTAAAACAAATTTGTTTGTTATCCTGAATTTTAACATGGTTGTCTTTATCAAGAGATAGTTTTAGATGGTTGAAAACATCATTAATGGCTCCTATTAAAGATTTTAAATTATGTGCATCCTTTCTTAAATAATAATATTCAACGCCATCTTCTCCCATCATATAGGCTGGGAGTATAACATCATTTTGAATATCAAGATTTTGATATCCTACAATGTACTGTACAGAAAATACATGTTCATCTTTACCTATCTGATATTGCTTGCTTGTGTCAATAGCACAAGTTATTTCTAACGTGTCATTTTCATATATTCATGTGCACTGCTTTCATAATGAAGAAGATTTTTTACAACATTAGAAAAATTAAATTGTTCGATTAATTGAGGCTGGTTTATCACAATAATGGCTTCTTCAAATACTATTGTTAATCAATGTCTATTTTTGCCAGCTGGACTTCTAGAAAGTCAAAAATGGCTTGTCTATTAAGTAGTGCAGTATCAGATATTACAACCGCCTCTTGTAATTCTAAACTAACAAACTCATTGGATGTAGGAATCAGTGTAATATCTTTTAACATTTGTTTTGCTTCAATAGCCTGTTGCCATATTTCTTTACTAACTTTGCGAGATAACTTGGATGTATCGAGATAATTAGGGCTAATGAGCTGTTCTAATTGATTATTATTTACAATAGCATCTTTCCGTGCATTGACATATTGAATTGTAAACAACAATTCGTTTTCAGAAAAATTGTATTGATTACTATTATCGAGTTTTAAATCAATTTGAAACTTTGACCCTACATCTTTGCTTTGAGCATCGCTATAATTTAGAAGGTTTTTAATTTTTGTGCTAAAATCTAACAACAATATAATGTGAGGAGAATTGAAAACTAAAATTATATTATCTGACACGACAGACAAATCAATATCCCACCGCAATAGCTGTGACGCCAAAACTTCAATAATATTAAAATTATCTAGGACAATATTAGGTGTGACTATCTGACTATAATGCTGCAATTTTATTACATTATCATCAGATGGTGTGATACTCACATCTTTAAAAAACTTTTTGAATACCTTTGCGTGTATCCATTTATTTTTCGGTATAGTTATAATAGTAGCATTTATTTCCTTTCCTTCAACTTGTTTACTCGAGTAAAACCCGAATCATCAGAAAACCAGCTGTCAAATTATGGAGGTGCATCTAACTCTCTAATTGTTGCAAATAATTCGTCACGTTTAATGTAAGGATGATGATAGGCATAACTTAACTCTGTTAATGCTACTTCATATTCTAAATTGTTTAAAAATATTGGAGACTGTAAGTTATTTTTAAAATTTGTAATTGTATTATCCCTATAATGATCATGGGATGCTGTCAAAATAAGGTGAATATAAAAATCATCTGCCATGTTGACACTTTAACATCACAATGTGGACTGAGAGGTATTTATAGATGTATAGCTAGAGACACCCACTGGAGGGATATATAGAGAGTTGATTAGCTCTGACAAACTCCACTACATATCCCCCAAGGGGCATCCCCGCCCCTCCCTTGTGGCGTTCATCTAAAATGAGACAAAAAATGTCAACTCCTGCCTATTTGAGTAAAATATGATACCTACCTACCTAATAAGGAGATATTAGAAGCAACTAGTTAAAATAAGCCAGATCTCTTTTTCCTTTTTTTTATGCATTACCTATGTTATGTGTAAGGTGTTTTTGTGTTACATGAATATGTACACATTTATCTGCAAGATTTTAAAACATCCCAATACTATGTGTTTTCTTTCAGAACATAGCCCCGTCGACATGCGCAGCCGCCTTTCGGATCGGATGTTCGCCAAGTTGAACACCTCCTAATAAGATCCACGAGTTCTATTGGAGATAATCCGCAGGGGAAACACAACAAGTCCAAGTGACAACGCCACGTACAAAATTGCACATAACAAGCCATCATAGAAGTAAAGGAATGATAATAAAACCAGACAGACAAAACATGTACACAACATGTTTGGATTTGTTTGTGTTTTATATCTAGAAATAACCTAACATGCTTCCTACCAAGCTGCTAATCCTTTTTTTTTTACTTACCTTGCAAAGATCCAATAAGCTTCACGTCAAGCCGCCCCTTTTTAGTACATTTAAAAACAAAGTTTCACTGAATAAAATTCATTCTCTGAAGCGCATTCTATCAATAGCGATAGCCATCCAGTTGGGCAAGTTTGTTGCTGTTTGTTGATAAACGTGAATTTTCGTAGATGGCGAAAACCACACTTTTTTTAGTTTTGTACTTTGATAGCACAGCACCCATGTTGGCTTGAGTTGGCTTGCCAGTGTCTGTATATATACTAAAATAACGTTACACAGCCATTTCTTATGGGAGCCCTATTCCCCCATTTAACTCCATAGTTAAAAAGCTAACTTTTAAACGGTTTGACTTTTTGACATTTTGACAACAGTTTTAGGAACTCAAATTTTTCGATTTTACCGGAAGTGAAAGTGGTGAAAGTTCACCAAATTTGTGAAAGTTGAGTTTTGCAAAGCTGGAAATATCCTCTTGTTTCTTATGACTGTTATTGTTACTGTTTACATCTGCTTACACACTTATTTCTATGGAAGAGTGTAGAGCTACTGTGAATGATGGTTTGACAGCAACTTCTCCCCTATTTGCTCTCAAAACAAGGACTGTGAATTGACTCTCATCAGCCGGCTCCCTTTTATATTCATTTCTTTTCCTGAAATTATGTATGTTTAAATGGAGAAGCTGGATGACATTGTTAATGACATGAACTTTAGGCTGAAATCCACATCTCTTCCTTAGGATAAGGAAGAGATGCGGGTCTTAATCATGATGCAATAGCTTTCCATGCGATTTTTTTCGCACATGTTTAACATAAGCAGGATGCTTAAACTGTCCCATGGATAAGAAAAAGTCCTGCTTATGTTGTAGCCGCATGCGTGGGCGTTTGGCACTAGACATCACACTACTTGCGATTGCTGGTTGCAGTAAACGGTTAGCTAAATAAGCTTCTTTGCATAAAGATATTAAAATAGACTCATCTCAATAATTTTATGATTGGGCAATTAGTAAACAGGGTCCATCTAAGGTGCACTTTATTCATATGTCTCGGGAAGAGGTATCACTGTTAGTTGAAAAGTATGCTTTGGAAGAAAGGTACCTCACATTCCCCACAGTTCAGTATACACAGAATATACATAAAGTGCTTCTTACTGATGACGGAAATGGTTTAGAATTTTTTGAACTGTCAATTGCCAAGACTGCTTTATGCAAACGAAGCATTATTGAGCCATGTCCCGAAGTCGTACGTCCAGTGATTGTTATTACAGACAATAGTATAGGAGATTATTTTTCTTGCATTTACGAACGAGAACGGTACCCTGTTTGCATCAAAAAGGTAGATTTGCGCGACGAAACAGTAGAAGTAGAGTTTTATAAGCATAAAAAATCTGGCCATTTCGTCAAAGAAAGGTGTAGTAGCTGTTGGGTTCCATTCAATACTTTAGTTCTGGCATTGCCTCCTCCAACGGGTTGTAAATATTTTCTTTAATCAGGTATCATAAATAAAATGAACGATTTAACTTTAGGAATCAATTCGATGTGTTTGGACCAAAATCAAGCGTAATTGTAATTTTTGTACTTTTAATTATTTCTCTTGTAGTTTAGTATATTTTTTAATGTTGTTGTAGTTAGTTGTTTGGCTTGTTTAGCTTAAACTCTGTAGTAATAGTATTTGTTCTTAGTATAATTTATATTGGACGTAATTATTAGTTTGTTGTGTTGTAGTTTTAATGTATTGAGTGTGCTTGCAAATTTTCTTGAATAAACGTTTGCTGTAAAATAGTATTTAGAATTCTTATTAGTAAGTTTTTATTTCGGTAAAGGATAGTCGCATAGTTAGGGCGGGACCCAAGGAAGGCGCCCCCCCTTGGCGGGTCTTGGAAACAGGGCAGCCCAATCTTCTGTGTGTTTACTATATAAGATTTGGCTGTACTGGCTAAGTACCTTCAAAAACTTTTTAATTCTCATATATCATTGATATACACTTTATTAATTTATGTTAAAATCGACTAACAGGACCAGGCTTTAGAACTAACTTCCTTTTGAACGTGGGAAGAGGTTGCTGTTGGCTTAAACATTTAAATGTACAAATTTTAAAACCAGTCGAACTCTATTTACAAACAGCTGATTTCCCCCCGCTGGGGGAAACTGGGGGTAGGGTTAGCTTAAACGGTTAACTGCATCGTAATATACGTATTTAATTACGTTAGTGTACAAATTTTGAAATCAATCGGACTACATTTACAAACAGCTGATTCCCCCCCATAGGGAGGAACTGGGGGTAGAGTTAGCTTAAACGGTTAACTGCATCGTAATATACGTATTTAATTACGTTAGTGTACAAATTTTGAAATCAATCGGAC
>JAQIWX010000889.1:0-12877 GCA_034696785.1 Lepidocyrtus cyaneus | reverse complement strand
CTTCTTCTTCTTCTTCAAGATTTCCACACCAGCATAAAAATAAAAATCGTCATCGCATCAGCCACTTCCTTTTTTGGAGAAGATTGCAATAAATGAAATGAGATTGCAAAAAAAAATAAGAGAAACCGTCCAAGGGAGAAGGAATTTAATATGCATATTATTGCAATCAGGCAGAGAGGTAGCAGAGGAGTCTGTTGGCCAATTCATGTCATTCGATTTCTGGGCCATATAAAAAAAAATACATCCCCAAAAAAAATCTGCTCTTATCATATTATTATGCTGCTGCGTTGATAATCATCACATCACCATCAGTATTCTGTTCAAAATAAGATAAGATGAAAAATGTTGCAGGTCACCTTTATTTGTCAACATCTCGATCCGAACTTTTGTTGCCATCAAAAATTCAGCCTCATTTTTTTCTTCTTCACAAAATGAAACCGGAAGGGAGAAAAAATATCAAACATAACATCATATTCATATATCATGTGGTTATCTAGGTTCCCCTCCCACACCCTCACGCTTGACCACAAAACAAAGACAAATTACGACATAAGTCAAGTCATTCCATTTACTTTGCTGGGATGGACTTTGCCAGTTGGATCGGGATCGCTGTCGCCATCACCACATCGACATGGCTATAGCTTCTTTCTTCATTCATCAGTCTCATCATCCTCAGTGAAAAACCTTTTTTTATTGTCGCTGCGCCTCTTCGCCTCACCAATAGCCAACCCTATCAACATTGTTTTTTAAGGGTTGACGACGTTGGCAGTGGTTTATTTTTCAAAAGCTCTCATGTTGAATCAGCCTTAGTTACATTACATAACTCCTCGCCATAGTTGTTTGCTGAGCTGAGGCTCTTTTATAAAAATTAATTTAATTTCAATGAACAACGGTCGCGTCCCATCATCATCATCATCAGTGACTCTTCTTAACATTGTGATGATAACCCATTACCCATTACTATCATGCACCTTCTATGACTACTCTTGTTTGTCATGATATGATGATGATGATGATGATAAGCCTCTTTGATAAAGGCTAACGATAATGATGGCTAGAATATAAAACCGTTAGCGGGATAAAAAAAATATTCCCATCCGCTTTTCTCATCAACTTCCTTTTGAGCGAGGTCATTTCTTTTTTCATAATAATAGAGAGAAAAATAAAACTAGAACTTTTACAAAGTCAACTTTTATCATCCTCATCACCACTCATTTTATTGCAACTGCCAAATGCAATGCCAATGTCAGTGCTAAAGCAAAAAAAAGATAAAAGAAAATCATGTCTAAACTTTAAAACTCAAATATGTAGCCTTAAGCAAAGACGAAGAAGGTGTGAGTTTTGCATAATAACGTCTAAAGTCTAAAGCAGGGAAACATTTTCAATTCGCAACAATGGTGAGAGTATAAATCCGCTCAGGACAGAACTATTTATTCCCCTTTTCTTCAAATCTGGATTTGCATTTTTTCTTTAATGCGCTCCGCGTGAGCCTCTACCTTTTTTCCTCTTATACAACAACACGAAAGGGTTTAGCAGAAAAAATATATTTAAGTATTTCAAACCATTATATAAATAGTGTATTACATTACAACATAACTTATACCACTCTGGCCTGGCTCAATCCCTCCAACAATGAACTGCATGAACAGTTGATTTTTTTTTGCATGCACCCCCACATCATTATTATGCACATGGGAGGAAAAAGTCAAGCCAAAGCTTCATTTTATTTTTTTCAAGAAAGAAAAGAAAGAACGGATGAAATAAAAAAAGGGACTTGGTAATAATAATAATAATCATGATCACCATCATCCCCATCCCATAATATTTTTTTTCTACCCTTCTTTTGAAAAAAATAAAATAAAAATTGTCCCGTTACAGTTTTAGATATTTTATATTATGTATTGTTGAGGAGGAGGAGGCGGAGGATGATGGTGATGCGCCGCATCCTCGGATTGTTATTATATCATTCATTTCATTGTTAAGGACATTTATTATAGTTAGGAAAATAGCCCCAGCCTAAGCCTATTTCCTTCCTCTGTGATAAAATAAAATAGCCTATTTTCCTCCATCCCCCATCACGTAATACTTCTCACTGTTTATGAGTCGAAGTAAGTGTCTACCAACAGCATCGGTTTTTTTATAAAAAGGTGCAAGGAAAATTGCAAAAATCTGACGGGGAAAGAAGAAGAGGAAAAAAGGATCATGATTTTTTTTCTTCTTCATAAAAAAAGATATTGAATAGGGCAAAGGCTAAGGCAATCTCGTATGGCCTATGTTATTTATTTAATGACAGAAATGGCATTATTACCTTCCTCATCGTCATCATTACACAACAATGCAATCTGAGGATGATGATGATGAGGCCGGTCATGGCAATGAACAATGAAATGATTTTAATATAAATTTTTCTACAAAACAAGTCCACTTTTCTTCCCCGTGACCGTCGTCGTCACCATCACCTTCATTCAACTTCAACAACTTAAATTTTTTCTCCCCCTTTTGCATTTGTTGTTGTTTTTTTTGGTTGGGCGCATAATTTTCCTTGAAATGACAAAAGGGTTACGCATTTTCCTGGCATATTTATTTTCCCCTCCGCTTCCTAGTTCCTCCATCCAATCCAATCCTTTTGTTTCATTTCGATACGGAACTTTGCTACAGAAGTTATGTCATCGCCTTTTCACCACCACCAACAATACAAAATGGATTGTAGCGGAACTTGAATAAAAACCTTCTGAAGAAAAAGAAGAAGAAAGAGAGAGAAAAAAAATGTACTTCTCTTAAAAGCTGATTAGCCATCCTGTCAAGTATAAAGAAGAAGTACTTTGCCGTCATCAAAGCCATGTCAAAGCCCAATCCAAGCCAATGCAAACTTTGCATTTTTATTCCTGAAAAGATTTTGGTGTTTCTGCTGAGCAATCCAACGGTTCCCCTTCGCCTTTTGTATCATCAATACTTACTTACGCTTAGATTGAATACAATCATCTTCAGAATCTTTATCATCCTATGATGATCAGTGACAGAAAATAGGCTTGGAGCGTCCTCCTCCATCTCCTCCCAGGAGGAAGTAATCAATGAACTTAAAAGCTTGCGTGGAGATTAATTAAGAATTTGAAGCTGGGCTCAGACATACTCAAAAGCTTTGAGTTGAGCTGAAGGCAGAGCCTTTTGCATTTTGCCTAATTTCAATTCAACTCAAGTCATGTGTCTATGGCCATGCACAACTTTATTAGAAAACTGTTTTTATATATAAAAAGAAACCCTGATGATGATGATGATGATGATGAGTTATTACTCGGTAAAAATCCACACATCTTTCCTCCTCATCATCATCATCTTTACTTGATTCATCTTCTTCTTAACAAATCATCAAAAAAGCTTTACAAAGGATAAAAAAATGTGCTGATGAATTGTCTACGTTTGAGTCTCACTCTCCGGCGAGAAGCAATTCATTTTCATGACTTGACAACAATGAACTGAGAAAAAAATCTGGTCCTATCATATCATATCATATCACATCATAAGAACCATCCTTAAACCTTCATCTCATCATATTTCTCATCTCACCTTTTTCCTCTCCAGTTTTTATTACTTGGAGCAGGAGCAGTTCTCAATTCATTTGGGATGAAATGAATATGACAAAATATCCATGGAACCTGCCTGGATCTGAAGTGATATGATGTGATATGATATGGCGGGTTTGCTTCGGAGATGAGATCATTCACCAAAACAAACTGATCAACAAAGCCATTCATTAATTTTTATGGAATGCAGCGCAGGAACGGCAGCTGCTGCTGCTGCTGCTGCTGCTCCTGTCGGGAAAATAAAAATGCACTTGTCCTGGTCAACTTCACACAATGATGACTCTGACAGTGTCTGTTTGTAATCATTCATCATCATCATCATCATCATCATAAAAAAATATATAATTCGCTTGCTCTTCATCATACATAGCTCATATCAAACTTTAAGATGCAGAGCTTCAGCAAGGTAGATGATGCATTTTTTTTTAAATGTCAAGGTAGTCTCCTTCTCTGAAGTTAGTTGGTAGTTTTTAGCAAAACCTAGGCCAACACTAAAAAGCCATCATCATCATCACAATCATCAGTTTTTTCTTCTTAAGACTGGTCTCCCTTTTTGTTTCTCCCTCATCAACATCAACAACATCATCATCATCTTCATTGCAGCTCTTCAGCTTCTTGTCTCCTTTCATTGATCAGTCAGTCCGTCAGTTTTCTTTACAGCCAACAACGTTAAATAATATTATTATGTAATACTGAAACTTTTTTTGAAATCCTTCACCTTGCTCATTCGATTCTCGATTTTAGGCAAAGCAGCCGCCGCTTTACTTCGATGATCATATCATTTCATACTACATACATAACCCATACGCAATTTATATACGGACTGGATCAAAAAACGATGGAATGCTTTGTCGTGTGACTCGTGCACCATAAGTAATTTTTTTTACTCTTCCTTTAAAAACCCCTTCAAAAAAAAATATGATGATACTGTTGTTTTTTTCATAATTACTTTTTTTTTCTTTCCTACATTGTTCCCCCAATTATTTATTAGAGAAATGAGAAATAAATTAAGTTGGAGGGACATGTAATGCAATCCAATCCATGATGATGATGCTGATGCGTGTTTAGCCCCGCATAACTCATAATGTATGAGACAGCGGGGAGAGATGAGAAATGAGTTAAGTTGATTAATCAACAACTATTTTAGCTTCAAAGAAGAAGAAGAAGATGAGTTAGTATGATGGTGGTGGCGCTAGCGATGATGATGATGATGATGATTCCCTTGACCATCTTTTCAATATAATTTAATGCAGTTTTTCTTAAACATAACACACAAGTGCTTCATGTTATTTCATTTTTTTTCATTTTCGTTTGTCGCTTTGCGACAAGAAGACAAGACAAGACATTGTCATGCAACCAGAGAGTCAGTTTCATGGCCACCGAAGTAAACAATATTACAATCCTCCTTACTTACAACGCTGATGTTTTACGGAAATGCGAAGAACCGCTTCTTTTTCTTGCTGAAAGGGAGAAAAAAATCAGCTTGGACAAGACTAAACATTTTAAAAAAATGTTCACATGTGAGATGAGTACAACAACAACAATACTTAATGCGCTAGTCCCTCTCTGTAACGTCGAGATTCACACGGTATGAAAAAAAGTCTAATTGTTGAGCGTAGCAATAATGTAAAGTGGGAGAGATGTAAGTATATCCGTGTCCGTGTAACCAACACTGCTTGGTGGAAACAATGGGAAACGGTAGTCATTGTAAAGTAGCAGAATTTACACTTTAATGTTGAAAACTGTTACCTTTACAGTTTTCAACATTTTCCCCCATTGTTGGCTGGAATTTTTGATTTTCGCGAAATGCACAAAAAAAAATCGCCAATGATGATGATGGTGACGGGACACATGAGCAAATACAAAGGCGCCTGTCCTAACTTGATATTTTGGATAGGTCCCAATTGTCCAAGCTGTCATTCTGTTCATTTCTATTTTAAAAAAAATCAAAATCATGTTCATTTTTTTTCACGAGTGTCCCATCTCATCTTATCTCACATATTCCATTGATCAGATCATTAATAAATTTAGTGACAAAAACGTCCATGTCCATCTCCTCTCATATCAGTCATCTTTTTTTATCGTTCAATCCATTCATCTTGGATAAGCTGATATTATTATGGAACAATGTGGAAAACTGCTGGATCATGACAGGATCCACAATGGCCAAGTTTTTTCCCATTCTTGTAAAACATGAGTTTTCATGGAATTAAATTAATTAATTAATTTTTGTCTTCTCTTTTAAAGAAAAAAAAACCAAAAAATCCCATTTCATGGATGATCAATGATCATTATCCCTAATCAGCTAATTTAATTTATGACGAATAATATTGCATACATGACATGCTATTTTTTTTCCTCCACATTCCTCCAAAATGATATCATCCTAATCATTAGCTTTTACAACAACGATACTAATTAGTCCATTAATAACTGCCGTGCCGAAATGAAAAAACTAAAAAGTTATTGAGGAGCAGGTACCTATCCATTTCATCCTTTCGCTTGCTGACATTCCATTCCACAACAACATAACAATGATAATTAACATTTTCCGCAGTTAATAATAATATAAAAAAAATAGAGGTACTCCTGAAAACCAATTTACATTTTTAACACATTTCCCAAAAATGTAAATGTCAATGGGAGAGAAATGGCCGTATAAAGATGACATTTTAACTAACTTGTTCAATCGTAGTCATCATCGCCATCAGCGTCAGCGCTTTAAAAATATTTTGTGATAATGATGAGGAAGAAGGAATTCTCCAAAATGTCCCGTACTTTTAAGTACATGGATAGTTAAAGTCCCAAATATGCATGCAATTTATACTGACAATGACAATCAAATCAACTGCCAAAAAAAACTGTCCACAGTTAAGAGCCATCAGCGCCGCTGGGAATGAAACAAGCAGATCGTGAAACTGTAATAAAAATGTTTCTTTCGCAAAAATGACAACGGTCGTGATTATTACGTGGCGATGATGATAAGGATTAAAATGTCTTTCGCCAAAAATCCTCAGCAGTTTTGCTGAAGGTGGGTGTCCAGACCAGACATAATCATCATGTTTCTCAACCAGAAAAAGGGTACAAGCCACTCCAATCCATTTATCAATTATCATTTTCTGTATATCTATTTGTTTTTCAAATCAAGGGGAAAAAGTAGGTGGGTCGTTGGAATGACCATTTATGCTTCTATGCAAATTGCAAATGGAATGGAATCAATAATAAAAAATAATTGTTGGAAAAATAGACAATGTGATTATGTGATATGTTAATTTTCTTCCATTTACGTTGGCATTGGTTTAACTAGGCTAGAAAGCATAATATAAGCAGCATGACATGACATGACATGGGAGAGAGATGATAAGATATTTAAAAAAAATTGTCATCAATCTGAAGGGTATCCTGGTTTGGGTGACTCCAACAACAAAAAAAAATGCCAAAATCTCCTATCAGATATCTATAATGGATTGGGAGAGAGAGAGGGAGAACAGAATAGGATAATCAAATGAGGAACGACATCTTGGCCAACCTTGCTTTAAGGGCTGCAGTCAAGTTAACTCTCAAGTCATTTAATCGCTTAACCTAAACCCAAAAGCTGGGCATGATCATATAATAATGACAGTCGATCATCATCATGTTTCTTCAGATGTTCCCACACATCCTCACATGAATAGTAATTTTTTAATGAGTCACCACCACCATGAGCAAAAATTTATATATTTTTTTACGAGTCTGTCGTGCAGGAGCCGTTAAAAAAGTGCATTGTTTTGCGATGCCCCCCATCCCTCTATGTATCATCATCATCCCTCCTCCTCTCTCAACTTGACATTGTCTGTTATCGGTTTTGGGGTGAAAATGGACAGACAGGGATTGGAATGCGTATAATTTGACAATTATGATGGAAGTACCTCCACAAACTATTTATGAGACTTGGAGTAGTACCTTCTCCCTGCATGTTTGCATCTTGATTAATTAGTATAAGTCATTCCACCTCTCCTATAATTCCTGCCTGATCATTTGATTTGATTTGATTGCTGTTGTAAGTGAATAAGTGGGAAGGTGGGCCGAACAGCAAAATGTCGGGAATGCGTTACTCACTCTCAAGCCAAGTCACTCACAAAACGTTCCGCGACTAAAGGAGGACCTTGGAAATCAGCCCACACGGAATCATAATCAGCAGCACCACCACCAACTCCATAAAAAAATAGCAGCAGCGGCGGTAATATTAGTAAACCACTATAAATATAATATCCTAATTGAAGGAATAATCATTATTGCCAATTTTTTGGCCAATCAACCCATCTCATCATCATCATCACCATCCCCATTTAAAGTGTTTGACCAAGTAAATTCCAGTGTAACTCTATCCATTATACATTACATTTGCTAGTTTGGTTCCGTGTCTTGGATTCCAAAAATAAAAATAGCATCGTGTAATCATAAATGACATTTAAGTCTCACACAAGCATAGTCACATTCCGATTTTATTCCGTTTTGGAACACCGTAAAATTGCGAATAAGATAACAATCAAATCCAAGCAGAAATTTTATGCAGATGATGATGATGAAGGGGACATGGAAATGTGACAATAAAAAATCATCATCATCCGAACAAAATGATAATTGTTGATGTGTTGATGAGTTTACGAGCGTTTCATGATAAGAATCTCTAAAAAAATAGCTTTTGGTGAATGGCAGAATGGCTCCAAACAAACCTCCCTCATATGCATTTGAATGGCACATTCTATTCTGCATAAAACTTATAAATACTTCCCCAGCCACGTTGTGTTGTTATGAAGATGAAGTGAATCCTAAGTAAATTGCCTCCGCTGAATAATATTATTATTTACTTTTAAATAAAATTATGATGATCATCATCATTATCCTTAAAGCCCAAGCAAGTGCTTCAATTGTATTTCACAGTGTCCCCTTCTCCCTTTCCTCCTTCGTGCTCCTTCATAATTGAGTTTGGCTAAAAGGGATGGATAATGGATGCTTCCACAGCGCCCATCGTAAATCAGTCTCCCTCTTCAGGTGCTTATTGTGCTGGTGGTGGTTAGTGAACATGCTTGTTTATTATTATTTTGCTCTTTTGAGAAAATTTTGCACGCTGCACTTCTCATTCTTCTTTTTGTCCAGGGCCAAAGCATTATAATTATCATTTAGATATCCGTACATAAGCAACCAGCTAATTACTAGACTATAAAAAAGTATTAAGTTTTTTACGTCCTTTCACAAAAAAAGTCTGATTCTTGCAGGGTTGGCTTTGGTTCAGTCAGTCAGTCAGTCAGTCAGGTTAGGTCCCTTTTTTTACATGGTAATTCAATCAGTGCTTGGCTGGGGAGACACGTTCCCTTTTGCGAGTCAACTTGTATGCAAATTAAATTCCATTGCAGCTTATACGTATTGCGGCGGCTATGCGGAATATTTTTACTTACCTGATCAGATCACACACAATTATAATTACACGTGTATCATTATTTTTGCATGCGATATGATATGACTTGGTAGATTTATTTTTTCATTCACATTCCTCAATAGTTGGAGCTTCCATAGAATGGAAGGTGGTATTATGAAATCGGCAAAAGTTTGAGTTTGGTGGGGGCAAAAAATTTCTAGGTTCGGTGTTCCAATAATTTGCATAACCAAAAAAAACGAATATTATGAGCAATCATAAATTTATCATTAAGAACATCAGAAAAAGCTAGATATAATTTTTTTGATGAACTGCAGCTGCATCGCTATGGCTTGCTTTTTTTTCTTTATTCCCATCCCATGTCTCGACTCGCCGACCATCAAACAACCATGCCATAATGCTATAAGGGCGATGAAGGGGGATGGAGATGTTCCATGCAAAATGCAGAGTAGTTACGTTTATGACGCCAAATTAATCATCATCATCGCCTATAACGTCATCATATCAAATCATCTTACACATACTCAACCACAATGTTATTTGTACTACCTGGTCACTTTAATTTAACTATTTTTTCTTGGACGACTAGGTCGTCCAGCCAGAAGAAGTTTTTTATTTATTTTGTTGTTATTAAGATTCTTTTGAGCTGATGTCATCATCCTCTCAGATCGGATTACAATTTTCATGTAATTTGCCAGTCCCCATTCATTCCATGGTGGACTACTTTTTCCTCATTGTTATTTTATTTTAGGGAACTTTTATTTTTCCCCGTGCCAATTATTATATATTTTTTTTTGCAGAGAGTTGAGTTTATGCATATTAATTTAAGTGCATTTTTATGCAAGATGCAGCTCCAAAAATACCTCAAGCTCAAAAGTCTTCATTCATTTGCATATATTAAAAAGGTGCAGAGAGAAGAATTCCATTCCATTCCTTTAAAGCTTGGAACAATTAATCAACTCAATCATTTCAATTAAAAAATTGTGCGGAAAACAATAGGCCTTCCTCTTGACACTGTCATTTCACTTAAGTATCCCAGTTTATCTTCTTCATGTCATCATCATCATCATCCTTATAGCCATTCAAAATAAATTAGCCATGGCCATAAAGCCTCATTTCATGTTTAATTAAAACAGAGCTCATTTAAAAAAAAACATCTTAAAACTTCCGCCACCCATTCATCTTCCTCTCGCAAAAACAATTTCCCTTTTCGGCAGGATTCATTCAACAATGGTAAGGGATCATCTAACAAACAGCCATTTAAAAACTCCCAAACCAAGAGAGAGAGAGCCCGACAAAGACAATGTCCATTTTATTGCAAAAATTGTAGCAATAAAAGAAAGGGATAAAGAATTAATTACTCCGACAACTAGAGCTAAAGTTAAATGTTTAGAAAAATTAGAAGCAAAACTAAGCATAACTAACTAAACATAAAGGTGGTCAACATCATCATAATAATTACATGAGTTATCTTACTTAATGTCCCGTTTTTAGTTTCTCTTTGTGAAGAGGAAGATGATGATGTAATCCCATTTTCCGTCTTCCTCTTTAGCTTTTTTTATGCAATTCCTCAAATTTCTGATTTTTTACGCAGACAATACAAAGTTTCCTTTATAATAATAATAATGAGAATGAGCCGCTGCCACCCCAACTACTGTTCTAGCTACTGTCGAGCTACGTTTCACTTTATCAGTGTCAAATCAGCGAATGGGCTGTGGCGTGGCAATGCAATAGCAACTTTGCTGTTATTTTATTTTGCTCGGGCGCATCAAATCAAAGGGGAAGCTCATCCCTTAGCCATATCATTAAGATTATGATTATTACTACGGCCAGTTTAATACGACAACCATCATTTTTTTATCCAACCATTTTACAGTGTTTAGGACACATAAAAGTAAAAAGCCATAGCCTTAACATCCTCATACCCCAGTCATGACGAGTATCATCATGATGATAACAACCA
The DNA here is from genome assembly GCA_034696785.1 of Lepidocyrtus cyaneus. NCBI lineage: Eukaryota > Metazoa > Arthropoda > Collembola > Entomobryomorpha > Entomobryidae > Lepidocyrtus > Lepidocyrtus cyaneus. The sequence continues at coordinate 1,917 of JAQIWX010000889.1, read as the reverse complement.
ACCCAAAAGCATACAATTTTCTCTTCACAACAACAACAATCCCCAATTTTTTTTTGATGGATAAGCGCTCGGAGGGAAATTGAAAGTTTGCGAATAAAAATCTACACTTTTATGACTTATATGAGCAAAAAAAAATGATCACTGTTATTTTATGATGCAGTTTTGAGTATAATTTTATTTTTTTTGCATATTAATAAAAAGAACTCCCTGTTTTGTTGTTGAGTTGGACGACAACGTTGACATTCCCCATTCAAAAAACAAATAATCTTTATGGTTAGCACATGGCTTGGTGCAGAAGTGCAAGCATAATATATAATTGCATATAAAAGAAAATACAGGCAAGTTTACAACCTTGAAAAAAGTAAATATTTTTTTCCTGCTCTTACGAAACAAACAAAAGCGTAGTTAAATTTTCAAAAAAAAAAATTGTGATATTCACAGAAGTTTATGTCCTTGTTGTTTTGCTGCTGCTGGGTTTGAAGTGGCGCTTGTTGCAGTTGAAGTGGGAAATACATTTTTTTTTTGCAAAGAAGGAACGGCGACCCAAGCAGCGTCTCTAAATAGCATTTATAAAACGAAAATATAGTAAACAGGTAGAAGATTAGAAGGAAATGACAGGAGCTACATAATAGTGCAATTAGTTGCTTTTTTTATCATCAAGAAAATAAAATGCATAACACATGAGTTGTTTGTGTGTGTGTGCACTTGAGAGAGGGAGATGAATGTGAATGTTGTTGGATTTGATGTGGCAGTGGCAGCCAGGGTGAATAAAGTAGCAAGTGGTTTTGATCTTCTCAGATCAGATTAGAAAACCCTCCCATTTCAATATCATCATCGTCGTTATAAAGCATTATCGCGAATCCGCATCGTTTTTTTTTGCAGATGTTCAACTTTAGCTGGTGGTGGTGGTGTAACATGTAAAATAGCGTATTTGTGTACAAGGCCAGGCAAGACATGAAGAAGATGAGGCTGAGGCTAGATTATCTGGTCAGAAGGTGTCTGCAAAAAAAATTTTTGTAGCAGGCAATTTGTAAATTGCAGTAATATCATAATTTATGCAAATTGCAAATTTATGTAAACATTACACTTTTAATGTTGGGCTACCAACCACTTGAGGAAGATGAGATGAGATCTCAGTGAAGGAAATAAACAAAAATTATAGTTCCCACTGATAAGTGCAGATCAGCAAATAAGCGGAGCGTGAGTGTGATATGCAAAAATTATTTTTGCAGTTTGTGATTAGCTTAACTGGAGTGTAAGTTGGAAATTTAATGGCATTTGGCCATGTCGACCAATCCAATATCTCATCTGCAATCAAAACATTTGGCTGGAATCACTTTAAATACATAACTATAATATTGATTATTATGTGGCTTCAGCTACCAGTTTGCAATAATGTTTGCGAATAACTTTTTTTTTTGCAAAGACCCTTCGTTCATTCGTTCGTAGACTCAACCGCAACTATAATCATACTTAATCAAGCTCATTGTCAATTCAAGATTCCTTCGGTTGATTTTCTTTACGAGGGAGAAGTGATTTTTAATGAATTGGTTTATCGTAAACTCCATAATTACGTATTAAATTCCACTCAACTCATGAATCATACATGACGTGGAAGCGGATTTCTTCGGGAATGCATGGCCACATTTAGTGCTCCATTGTTTAAACAAGACACGGCACAACAGGAGCATGATGATGATGGTGGCGCTGATCAAGAAGATCAAAATAAATAAAAAAATTAGCAACTTCACATTCCTCTCCTCCAAATCTAAATTTAGGCTGGAATTTTTCATTTTTCTCGTCCCAAAAAAAACAGTTGATCTAACATTATAAAGTCATATTGTTTTGTTTTGCTGGCTCCCGTCCGTCATCATCTGCTTAAATAGTCATTGTTGAAAGTAGTTTTGCGCAAAAATA
>JAQIWX010000888.1:0-12881 GCA_034696785.1 Lepidocyrtus cyaneus | reverse complement strand
CATGCAACTATGTGTATATCATTTACTTAATGCATTTGATGAAAAAAGTGAAGATTATTGGGATGAGTAGGATATGTACTTTTTTTTCTTAATTTCGGTTTGGCACCAAGTCATTTTCTTCTCACTTACATGTGTGGCACTAATAATTTACACGCATGGATAGAAACCCTTATTTCGCAAATAATGTAAACTAACCCACCCAGTATTGGTCTTTTTTTTGGGCCAAAAAATGCACACCCTTTAAAATTCATGATGAATGATGTTGAGCTGCCAGTTTTATGAATGAGAAGGTTATTATTATTATAAATTAAGTATGTTTTCTTGCTTACCTTTATACGGACTGCTACCCGATGAGGGATGTATCATGACCCGACTCATTTTCTTCGTAATGAAAAGTAGCTTTTGACCCCTGTGGTGAGTTTAAAAATAGAAGAAAGTAATAATAAGACCGATGTGATTAGGATGAAAAATGTAAACTCACAAGGTAAAAATGTTTAGTTCAATGAAAATGCAAATTTTTCCCTTGCGAAATAATTTAAATCGATAATTCTTTAAAATAAAAGTCTTGTTTGTAAACGTGATTAAAATGATTTGCTAATTTAGATAATACAATGAATGTGTGACGGGCATATTTGCACAGAACAGTTATTAATGCACTTGGGTTGCATGCAAAAATTGCAATGGACAGAAATAAGGACAGTGTCAGACTACAAAGTGCAAATTTAAATGGACAAAGTATAAAGAAAGTTTGCGAAAAACGCCCCGTCAACTTTCTCGTGTGGTTTTTTGAGTTGCTGAAACGTGAGACTTTTTAGCTATGTAAATACATACTATTGCAAAAGGAGAAGTTACATACCTTTCGTCTTCCATAATTTCCAACCAGGTCAAGATCAATTTCCTCTGTTGTAAACGGTATATTCGACAAGTGCTAATCTCCCCTTTTAATTTTTACTTTATGTATGCTTTAGAGAGCCCCACCTCTTTCCGGACATTATCCCCTTCTTGGAAGGTACCAAAACTATTGAGAGTTCGGGTGATGACGCTTTTCCACTGCTTGGAATACAATACGACGACAACCCAAGTTACAGGTTGTAAAAAAACAAGCAGATTGCTTGGACTTTCTTGGAACACGCCACTAAGCACTTTATGTACGACACACATGGAACGATCCGATATACACTTTAAATGATTTTCTCCACAATAAAAATCTGGGAGGGAGATTTGTTTAATGTTGGAACTGGAATATACCTAGCTATGTATGTATCCTTACCGTTCGTTTAAGTGTGCACTCGCACTCCCGAAGAAGTTAATTTCCTAATAATTACGGATAGATGATGCAATACAAAATCTCAAGGATGAAAGGAAACTTAAAATTTTGAAAGGATTCGGATTCCAGTCTTAAAACTTTTATACTGCTTCAATGACCATGAAATGCATGGTCTGTCTCCGAGAACCCACTCATTCAACTCTCAATTTTTCACTGCTGAGAATCCTTTTCTTTTCGATGGCGTTCTCTGGTTTTAGTCTTGGCTTGTGTATAGGTACTTTAGTTGTGGAGGCGAGGAGGTGATTAGAAATGCCAAGGGCCATGTATTCTGCGTTTGTTGCACTTTTACCGACGAGAGAGAAAGGAGAATGCACTGCAAACACTCGTCTCGTTCCTCTCGCTCCATCATGTGATGTGATGTGACAATGAGCGGAAAACAACTTTCTAAATGCACTTATTATTTTTCAAATTACATACGTATATGCTTTCTCTTCCGGTACACCATGTAGCTCTTGTTTTTAACATAAAACATCTAAAAATTATTTCCCAGACCTCATTCAATAAAGCTGAGGTTGGGAAGGGAAAGTTTTCGTCAGACAGACTAGAAAAATGATGACAAATGTGTAGCTCGACTTGACCATTTACTTAATCGATGTCATTTTACACACTCGAAGAGAGTCAAGGAGCTCTGGGGGTAAGTATTTTTGTTTGTAGATTAGATTACAATCTGACACAAAATACTTGTAAATAGCAGGAAACGCTGGGAAGGGGATATTATTCAAAATATATAATGAATCCAACGGTTTGTAATACTGATAATAGTAACGATAATGGCTTGCCAATCCAGTCACGCTAAGACCCAGACAGGAACAAAATAAGCATATTATTGAAATGTACATTTTTTTGTCTTGGACAGTTTGCTCATATTTTAATTCCGTTGGGTTCGTGACACAAAATGGATTGCTCTCCGGAGATTAAAGAAAGAAAACGCAGTTACTTCTGATTCTGTGACTTTTTTGCAAAAAAAAACCGGGCTACATTTTTTTCTTCTGTTTTTGCAATTAATTTTCCATTAGATATGAGCTGTACAAAATGGATCATGCGGATTTAGCATTTGTACTGACCAGATTTTTTGTTTCCTTTAAAACTGGTTTAAACTGGTCATGTTCATATTGCCCCGTTTTTTTTGCATTGTTTCTAGACATGATCAAGATTTTATCGGGAGGGGGAATAATGGAGGAAAAGCATATAAAACTACATTGGAAGAAATTGGAAATGGAGAGATGGATGTGTGGATCACGATACGATCCAAGAGAGCTTTGGAGTACGTAGCAGGAAACTTATCCCACATTCAGAATGTAAATTAAAATGAGTAATAAGCGCTACTCGTGCTGTGACGAATTGATTCTCCAACTGGGTCTTTTGCCCTGGCAGTCACGCTAACAAGTCGTTAGTGGTGGCGAGTATATGGATGGAATGGAGTTCAGAAGTCGCTGTATAGCAGGTTGTACGTCAATTCTGTATAGGAAGCCTTGCTGACCTTTTAAGATTTCACTCTTTAAAGTAGGAGTACAGTTTGGAACTTATTCGGAGGGACTGTGGAATAGCACCCACACCATATGTCAAGTAACTATGATGCTTAAAAAGCACTTACAATAATCTACTAGAGGAAAATAAACTCGAAAACAGCTCAATAATGCGTCAAAAATAGGGCACAATCTTTACCTTTTTTGACAAGTTTTTAGTTTTAATGCTCTCGTATTTTTTTTTATCCAGACTGTAATGTGGGGTCTCCAGGATTTTTATGAGGGGAAGTTGAAAAAATGAAACCAATGAATGAATGAAGCAAAGCCTAACACCAACCAGACCATCTTGGAAATACTTAAAGTGTGGGGGGCAGCTTATCAGACATTCAACTCAACAGTAAAGACTTTGAGCCAGGTACACATGGTGATTCCCTTCATTTAATCCATCGTAGACAAAACTTCTCAAGCAATGTATGGATAGATCTGTGCTTCATCATTCATCATCTTCATGATTTTATTCTCACGTTTATGTACAGAATTCCTGTTGAGTCGACACGAAAAGTAAATGATGAGGTCTTGATTTCCACAGACTCCAAGAATAGTTCCATCCATGTCATCAAGTTTTAGTCTCTTCTGGCCGAGCCCTGTCCCGAGTTAATTGAAATTTCGATTTTTTTTCCGGTTGAGCAAGTCCCTCCTTCCACAACAGCCTCAAGATGATGATGAACTCGCTTGACATGATTAGGAACCAAATGGGCAGAATAGCCCAACAAAAGGAGGCAGCCCGACAGAATGCCCATGCAGGGAACAAAAAGAAGTCCATCCTAGAACCGTACAAACGTCTGGGGGAGCAGGGAGATACTCAGCAGTTTTTATCACTGGAAGGGAAAATGCTGGAAATGTTCCATGGAGGGGGCTCCATTGTTAATCAGCTTAATATTGCCAAATTTGTAAGACTCCTTACTAAATTAGCAACATCCGATTAAAACAAGATGAAATTAAATGAAGCAATTAGGATGGCCAACGAAGTTTCATTTTACCTTTTCTGTCCCAAGATAAAATTGGAAGTCCCCTCTCTCAAATCCGTTCTCCTGCTGAGGATGACCGAAAAGGGGAACGGGTTTAGACTGTATGTCCGGGACTTTGAAGCACTTCAAGTTTACGAATCCTATAGAACAGTATGCCACTCCCCTGTTGTCAGCTTTTACCATTTGTTAATGAGCCACCACTTCCGTGCTAGTATTCCATTTTGTGAAATTTTTAAACACCCATTTTCTATCAGTCAGATTTCCAATGCGTGGACGAGATAATCACTGCTAAAACCCCGACCCTTCATAATGACGGCTCGAAGAAGAAGCTGAACATACTCTGTCAGTGGAAGCCTCTCTTCGGCTATATCCCCGATCTCGTGTTAGGGATCCCGATTACACTGGTTAATAGCAGTGTTGGAGGGGTTGTTGCATTGGCCTTCAATAAGAAGCTTCCCAAAGGGCTCATCGAAAAGAAGTTGATTTTCTTGCAGGAGCAGCTTGGGTAAGACTAGTAATAATTCAGGTTAATCAATCAAAAAAATGATATCGGATGAGGCTTCATGATTGGAACTTTTTTGTCTCCGACATTAGGGACATCGTCCCTTATGCCCTCAACAATCAAGGGATCGTCGACAATAACAATACAATATCCAACTACCATCGGGTGCTGGACTCTATCCGGAGGATTGAGAGAGTTATCGGAGGCATTTCCCCCACTGTTGGTATATTTTTATTGGCTATGTAAAAAGAGCTTAAAACAGTGTCCTTTCCTACAAGTTTTTCAAATGTTGTTTCGCAAATGTTTTTTCTTTCTTTCATCATTTGACCTCTGTTTTAGGTAGCTCTCACCCAAATTGGAACAGAGCTCACTCAGTTGGCGGGCTCCAAAGGGATCGTCATGTTTACGATAGACGAGGGGGATAACCTGCTCCGGAAGTTTCATACTACCTTTGGGAACAAGGGAAACTTCAAGTGTCCAGATAAGCATGTGAGCCAAGAGAAATTGAGATTTCCACAATATAGATTTCGATTTTATCAAATCGAAAATGAGTTGAGAAGTTGGTATTTGTTTTATTGTTTCAGATTCATCAAATGGTGGACATCCCCATTGGGGATCCCACCATTGTAGAACTGACATGGGCGGCTTCAAACAAAAGAGGGATGAAGATCAATGCCCCGTCAGATTTGCTGGAGTTTGGGATCCACGCCAAGCACGTCCATTCCATTGGGAACTGCAATGCAAAGTAAAGTCATAAAAAAAATAAAATTCCTAGTTTAAAAAAGTGCTTCAAGGGGGAAATTAATTTATTTGCTTCCGGTTTCTTTTTTACAGGTCGATGCTAATATTTCCGGTGTGTATAAAAAAAACCGCGAAGATTAGAATCCCTTTCCCATTACAAATACGTATAGTTAGTTGTTATAATAATGTTACATTAATGGAACTGGTATACTGCGTAGGTAGTTGACTACTGTGCGGAAAATTCCCTTGTAATCGAGCTCTCCGACAAGGCAAGGGTCTTCACACCCAGAGAGTTCGAAATGGTTTCCCTCTTATGTCAACACGCCAGCTGCCTTTTGACGAGCACCCTTTTGCTGGATCGAAGGGAGAGGAACATCAGGCGGAAGAATGTCATTAATGAAGTGTTGTGCAGTATTGATGTGGTAAACTATCTGGTTAACTATTGAGTGGCTCAACATTTTTTAGTATTATAATAAACCGAAATGACCCGATCTAGTCTTTTTTTTGGGGATAGGTCAAACCTGAGACAGTGGAGCAAGCGATTAAGCAACATCACCGAGCCTCCACCCTATTTCACGGTCATTTCGACGAGTTCGACCTCTCCATTCGTCTATTTCCAGAGGCGGACGTGGCGGCAGTCGCCTTCCAACTTTTTTACGAGCTGGACATCGTCAGAGATTTCAAAATCAAGAGATCCGTTTTAGTCAGGTTGGTTTAGGGTTATTTTTTGAAAGAGAATTCTTGAAATGTCTACATTATTATTATTAAGTCAACTTACCTTATGTATCTTGTGCCCATTTTTGTCAATTCCAGATTTGTCCTATCGCTACAGCAGGGCTATGGTCCAATGCATTATCATAATTGGTATCATGCCGTGTCCGTGGCTCACTTTACGTATCTTTTGGTCAAAAAGCTGAGGCTTGTTGATTTAGGACATTTCACGTAAAGACAACATTTATTTTTAATTTAAATAAATTATATTTTTATAGACAACATTGAATTGTGGATTCATTCAGCATTATATTCTTTATGACTGTTTAGGAAACTGGAGGCGTTTGCGTTAGTCGTCTCAGGCCTAGCCCATGATATTGATCACCGTGGGACAAACAATCAGTTCCAGTCTTATACCAACTCGGAGATTTACAAATTGTATGCTTGTGAAGATTCCGTAATGGAGGTTAGTTGGTTGTTAAACATCTTATTGTTCCTCCCTAAACTTTGTAGTTTAGAAATCAGAATGTTCCATGAATGGGATCAATTTGTTGATCTAATTATTATTTATTAATTCATGTTGACAGAGACATCACTTATCCATAGGCCTGGCCATTTTGCACAGGGAAGACTGCAACATTCTTGAATCTTTTAGTGATCCGGACTACAAATATTTTGTGGAGCTACTGACGTGGAATATCATTGGTAATTAATAAATCATACTTAATTAATTAACCTATTTTTAATCAAGATAAAAAATAATGGGGCTGACTGACTGGCTATTTTTTTATTATTTCAGCTACCGACATCTCCAAACATTTGAAAACCCGGACTCAACTCTTTATCGAGGCCAACTCTGTGAATCCCAGACAGAGGAAAATGGCTCGGCTCTCCTTATTTATGACCGCGGCGGACCTCTGTGATAATTGCAAATCATGGGATGACAATTTGGGAACAGTGGTAAAACCAATTGTTTTAAAAATCATTCAATAAAATATCTACTAATACAGTGCTTATTGGTAAAGGGCAACAATTAACTTATTCCACCTTCTTCCAAGTAGAGAAGCATTCTGCAAGAGTTTTTCGAACAAGGTGATATGGAGCGACGACTGGGCTTCACCCCCATCGCGATGATGGACCGCCGGGTGGCCAACATCCCCTTGATTGAATATAAATTCACCAAGTACATCGTGACCCCGGTCTACGTTTTCTTGGCAAACCAATACGAAATCATGGCCCCCTGCGTGGCCAACATAAAAAACAATGAGAACCTCTGGACCCTGGCCACGATGGTGTTTGAAAGTGTAAAGGACCGGGACATGGATCCTCTGGACATACTCAATCTGCCCGGCTTAAAGGAGAGTGCCCTGAAGAAACTCAGACCGGAGGTTACTGAGACGATTGATGATATGAAAAAGAGAAAGTTTTCCATGCCCCCGCCACCGTCGCTGCCGTCGTCTACGAAAATTTCCGAGAGGGCGTCCACTGCTCCGACGGCGACGAAGCCCTCTGTTGCTACGACCAAGAGTGAAACCGCCCCTCCTCCTGGAGGGCTTGAAGCAGGGGAGGAGGTCTTGGAAGAGGTGGATACTGGAGAGAAACGAGGCTCCATCTGTTCATGTTTTACATCTTGTTGTAAAAAGCGTAACAAACGACTTACTTCATAGAAAATAAAATTGCTTTTTTTTAGAGAGAGATAAGTGCTTTGCATTGTCCGTGTCAATCGTCATCAAATCCTGTAAAATCCATATCTAGCCATCCCGACATTTTTGGGCTGACAAACATGTCGAGTCGTGAAATCAAATTCAAAATTTTAAAAAGAGAACTTTCTCATAACAGACTTATCTTTATTTTGGCAATCATTGAATTATTAAATATTTGAGGAATCAACGCACTTTTGCGCTTTTTAAGGTTTGCAACATTCATAAATCCGCACAAGCACATAACATTTACACTCCGAACCATATAATAATTACCTTTAATTACTTAACTCGCCTAGTTATTAGAAAGGAGAATAAAAGTAGGATTGAGTCATGTAAAAATGGTTAAAAGGCAGAAGTGGACACCTTGTCAAATACGCAGCGTAGACAGTAGAAGATTCTGACATCTACTATTTTATAACGAGCTTCAATAATATTGAATGAGATGTGTTCAAAACTCAATTTTGGTATTTTGAGGAATCCAATTTTGAGGATTCCATTTTGAATCATGGCTTAGGTGTAGGTAATGTATGGTATGTACATTAAAAATAAGAAGGCAACTTTGTTGTTTGTATGAATAAGTATATCCATTCATTAGAAAATATAGTTATTGAAGAAGGCAATTTGCAATCAGGTCACAATTATGATCAGTGTCCCGTACGGATAGGTGAAGATGGTGAGCTGAAAACCTTTAGTCTTCATCCAAGACATCCTGATACTGGAAATTCTGCACAACCAATAATAAACAAATGCCAGATTTAAAGATGACTTCCTAAACCTATCTAATTAGTAATTATATATAAATTAATTTATGCAAATTAAAACTTACCAGAAGAAAACAAGCCGCCAGGAGTAAAGCCTTATGTCCCACTTTCATATCAAGGGGGAACTTGACTCCCCAAATGTCCCCGATTTTACTCCCAATTTCCTTATCCTTCCCTCCCCAATATTTGGCAATTTTCCCGATCAGGGTTCGGTCATCCGGAACGATGATGTCGAATTCTCCCCCTTTGTCCATGGAGAAGCTGAAACAGTTTCTGCTGGGCGGCCCGATTATATGGAGGATCTCCTTCCCGTCCCAGTCCCTCACGTAGAAGTAGGGGAGGGAGCAGTCCGTCCCTTGCTCAATTACTCCTAATGTGTGTTTCGTTAATTTCAAGGTAATGTCCTGGAAAGGAAAAAAATAGAAATGAAATTAAATAGTCGTCAGGAACCAAAACTACAATAGAAATCCAATAACTGCATCAACTTCGACTTAAAACTTGTTGTCTCAACTTACCCCACCACATCCACAACTCCTTGGCTCTCCAGCCATCTACATAAAAAAATGGAAATAAAAATCATTGACATTCTTCAAGATCTCCTTGTCATGTGATTGTTACTGCTGATTATAATCGACTGATTGCTCATTCATTTTTGGTGACTAACCTTCATCACCTCCTTCCTATACATGCCGGACCTAATGAAGAAGCTGATGTCGAAGGGTTTCGTCCCACGGCAAAAAGCTCTTGTACTTGTGTCCGTCAGCTCGTCAGCCATGAATATTTTCTCCCCATCACTATCAAGGACCTTATTTCGCGTATTTTCACAGAAATATTTTGTTTCATTTTGTGTCATGAATGAAACCATCGACATTGACAAAAATACTACAAAATTTTTTTTTTGCTTTATGTAATGAGACTGATGAAATAGTTTTGACCATACCTGATAATGTGTTTCGACTGTCCGGTAAACTGCGAAAAATCGCAATATCCAATTAAAGAGCAATCAAGCACAAAAATGATAACTACAGTTAGACTAATCGACATCCAATACTACAATTATGTTTGTTTTTTGTGTGTAAGTGTACATGTGTGGAATATGAATTATGTAACAGTGCATCATAATAATATCGTATGTGTAAATAGTAGCAAGTGTGATTTCATGCAATTTATATGTTACCTACATACAAAAATGTATCTAATACATAATTTATATGCGGCTTATTCGCAAAAACACAACTGTAAAGCACGTCTCTTTTTATGAGCGTGTGGTGGTGTGACATACATCGAATTGGAAAACATGTCGCTTTTTTGTCAACTAAACACATTTTCTGGAAACTACTTGTTTGTTAAATTATTTTTCAAATGAAAAGAAAAGTTCTGACTGACTTCATCTATGTTTGCTTGATACTACATTACTATCGAAAAGAAATTTCAAATTACGGCAACATTTTCACGTGTCTGTCGGCCATAGATATGCATTTCTTTCTATGTACATGTAGGTAAGTTAAGGAATAGAAGTACAAACATTCAATTGGGAGACCTGACTGCTTAATGAACAGGTGTTGAGTCTTCTGCAGCGCCTCCAGTCCTTCGGGAACGTCTGCAATAATAACAATAATCCAAACGTAGTTGGAATCGAAAATTATTATGCGTGAAAATGAGATTTTTTCTAATAAATTGTTCCGTATCAATAAAAACTGAATGGAGATATAAGTGGGTAGGTAGGTAAGTAGGTAGCATAAAAAGTTATTCTTATCAGCGAAGGTCTAGCCATATTGTTTATTTTTAGAAAAAAAAAGAAATTGCCAATTTGGCAATCATGGGGCATTGCATGCGGCAATTTACCTGGCACTCCTTCGGGCTTCGTTTCTTTCACTGGCTGTTGGGTGATAATTCCTCCATCGGGTGGAGGTAAGCCTGGTTATTGGAAAATATATGGATGACATGATTTGATTTTTCTTTTTCTTTCCAAAGTGGGCATTTCAATACAGTGACCTTCAATGATTCACATATTTATTTAGTACCTCTGTTGAGTTCCGCCGGGTGAATGGAGTTCGACTTATTACTTGACTTCCGACTTGACGGTGTAGGCCAACCAGTAGCCATGATGAACAATAACAACTGCACTCACTCACACTTCGGAAAAGAAACAATTAGCGGGGGAACGTTAACGCTTTATCAAAGATTATGACACTTATTTTTCAAACACTGCTTCGGTTTTGAGAAACAGGGAAAAATTCTAAACTCTGGACATGTGGGATCGTACAAGCTGGTTAGACTCGTTACTGGCCACATGTTTTTCACTTGTTTGTTCGATATTTTCAAAACTTTCACTTCCGGTTTCCGAACAGTCGCTCAGATTCTATCACTTTCACATATGGTTAGAAGCACTCGGACGAGCGAAATTGTAAATTTACATTCCTTTAAACTGCCTCTTGAGACAGGTACTCTGTAAATCATGTTGTTCAATTTTGAAAAAATGCAAATTTTAACCTTTGGATGACGCATCTCTACATTTCGCACCAGCGTAATAACGACTTTCTCAAAACTGGTTTAATTGGTAGTGTCAAACTATTTTCTCCGTCCCTTTCAAATGTATTAATCAGTCAGCTTCGATGCTTTTTTTACAGTATTTGATAACCACCCGAAACAAGGCTACATTAATACTGTGGCCCAATTAATGACAGAAAAAATCTCGTGGTTTAAAATACGTTAAACCACCACCTTCCTCAAAACCTCAAGGACTGCTACTAATTCAACTCTTCACATGGACGCCAGACCAGCATGCATACCGTCATACCGCTGCTGCTGTCCAAAAAAACAAATTTATTCCCCCATAACACAACAGCTTCCTTTCCCCATTCCCTCCACGTCACTCCTGTCCTATATTATACTAACCCGTCTAAACAGATTACGCCCGGATTAAAAATAAAAGTGGAGCCCTTTATATCACGATGAAATGAAAATGAATGTGGTAGCCCAAAAGCCATAACCTTTTACCAATATTATGATGATGATCTACACGTTTTCACGTCTGGGCCTGCCCACATGTAAAAGAAAGAAAAAAATGAAAAATTGAACAAAGGGGAAAATATCTGACATGAAGAAGAACTCTTCTTCCAATCCAATCCAATCCAAACCTGCATTTTTTTACAACAACAGCAAACAATGTAAAACCAGCAGCAGCAGGCCTCCGAATAAAAATCCTAAACTAGAACGTTCCACAGCCCCTCCAAAACCATCAGCAGCAGCGTTGAGAAAAGCGTAAATAAAATGTGCCAAGTCGTCCTCACACATGTGTACGAACGAACACAGATGGATTTAGCCTTGCTCTTTTCTTACCAACCACTCCTCCGGAAAAAACGGCAACTTTCACAAAACATGCTTTCAGCTTTCTTTTTTTCTTTCTGACTACCTTTCATATTTGAAATTATACATGTGTACCATATTTATATATTACTTTACTTTATACACCATCAATATTCAAAAACAAGCAACGAGGAATGGGAAACAAAGCGGGAGTAAATCTAGTTAATAGAGGAAGAAGGGAGCAGTTGTTGCAGAAATAGTAACACGTTACATTATTTAATATACCTAAAAAAAAAGAGAGAAATGAGTACAAGAGCATGCCATCATACCAAACAGGAAATCTCGTTCTGTTTAAAAAAAACATGCCGCAGTCCCCACTTTTCACGTTCGTTTTACATGGAGGAAAGCGTCAGTCAGTCCAATCCAAGTCATCCATTTTTTTGCTAGTGCGGTCCTATGCGCTTTTCCCTCCCATTCATAACAATATTAAAAAAAAAGAGCAGTGTAGCAGCCAGTGTGCAATATAAAGAAAAAGTGTTATAATATGAGGGCTATTTTTTTGTTGAGTCAGTCAGAGTATAATCAGTTAAAAAGCATTTATTTCATGCGAGTTTCCGTGTTTCCATTATTTCTCCGGAGCCTATTTTATATTTCTTGCATGCATATATTAAGTTTTATGCCTATTTTTTCCCCTTTAGCATTTTTTTTTGATGACGAATAAATATGATTGCTAAACGGACTGACTGACTTGTGTCTGGTCTGGGGAAGCAAGGAGAGGAGGTGAGCTTTTTATATGAAAAAAATTGGGAAAGGAAAGACAAAAGAAAGTTTTTTTCTTCTTCGTACGTGTCATAGTCATTGCATGTCCTACTTCCATACATTCCTATTGAGGAGTTTATAAACGTTTGTCCGGTAATAAGCACCTTTGCATAAATACGTATCCAGATTGTTGGGAGGAAGTTGTGTTGGGCTGGCTATCATTTAGTTTAGTTGTACTTACTCTGCTCTGGGTTTTTAGGACTTTTCTTTACTCTGTGATTTTAGTCTTGACTTGATAGACTCGCGTATGGACTGGAAGTTAACTTTAATGATAGACTTTCTCCTAGTCGAGTCACACAAGGCAATGAACAGGGGAGGGGGGGAAAGAAGGAAAAAAGCTAATAGGTGGTTGTTTGCTGTATATATTTTACATGTATTTTGTCGATTAATGCATTTTATTTTGTGGTTGTGGAAATTGCGGCGGTGGTGACCGAGAAAATTGAAGGATTTCAAGAAGAAGGATCGTTACAGTATTAATGTGGCACTTTCAACCACGCGATATACAGATAAGTAT
>JAQIWX010000887.1:0-12883 GCA_034696785.1 Lepidocyrtus cyaneus | reverse complement strand
TTTTTTTTCATACCGAACCGAATCTGCCTCCCTAGCTGGTCGAGAGAGAGAGAGACAAAAAATAGGGAAATTAACTACTACTTTTGGAGTAAAGTGTGAGGACGTGTCCCATGCATAAAATAAAAGGAGCTTGGGTCAGTCCAGCTTTCTCCAGAAAGAAAAAAATCCAGCCAAGCTAGAGCCAGACAGTCATATGCAGAATACACAAAGTTTGCCTAATAATCCATACAAACAACCCAACCCAATACATTCCAACGGAAGTAACGAGCGGAACGTTTTGGCTGGATTTTTAAAATGGGGAATTACAAAAGTTGCCGAGTGCTTTTCAGAAAACCAACAAAATTATTAAATTAAACTGATTATGATATGATTGCGCGGTGACATATTCCTGCTTACAGACTTCGCATTCATTTAAAGCACATAGATAGTAAACCGCCCGTAGCCGGACTACGAATTGAAACATTTAACAAAAAAGCTATCATTACGAAATAATTTAACATAATTCTAGTCTAGGTATTTACCCTTCTAACAATTTTAATATGTTATTTACCAACTTGAATAATATTCAAAACTGGAGCAAAATATTATTTTCTCTGGAAATTGGTTTGGAGTTTGAAATGAAATAAAACGATGATAAAGTAAAATTGACATTTTGTCTGTTTGTTAGCGATTTTGATCCTGAAGGGGTGTTGACACATCCAAACCAAATCTAAATACTAATCTAAATAAAATAGAGCTAGACTATAGAAGAGCACATAAAATGACAGTCCCGAGTCCTGCCTGAGAGGTTTTCTTTTATAATACAAATAAAATAAATAGAGAGAGAGAGAGAAAGCCAAGCATAAAATAATCAAGAATTCATAGCTTATCGATCAAAACGTGCGGGTTCGTCCCCCTCCCACTTTCCCTCTCTCCCCCTTGTCAATACAGAAATATATTTGGATGTTAAAATAATTGACAATAAGTTCATTCCACACATCACATCAAGTAAAGTAAGCAAATTGACAGTCTTTTTTGGTATGAATAAGTCTGACTGAAAGCTTGAGCAAACCGCAAAATAGATATTTGCTCCGAATATTTCATTTTAATTCTACCTAATACTGAGAATAATCAGATAGTTTTTTTTGGGGGGGGGGGAAATGGAGAGGAGCCGGAGCCCACAGTGGAACATGGGAAGGGTATAATTTTCCCTCTCGTAATAATAACATGGATATTCATACATCTAATTCATTATTAACTAAACTCTCTTATCAGAAATTAACCAAATTATACTATGTAGCTAGCTAATCTACTTTTCCTGACTGCGAAATAAATTATTCAGCAAAAGTCAAAATTCCCGGGAAAGGGAAGGAGGCGGGCTGCTGAAGGACCTCAATTCTCCTAAATTTGGTATAATTTAATGATAGTCAAATCTAACTACAATTTTCTCCGGGAATCCCAAAACCTAATTTTACCAATTTGAACAATTTTCCAATATGTTTATCTTTTTACTTAACAAACAACTAGTGTTTAACTTTAAAAAATCATGAGCATTACAAAAATATGGGCAAAGTATAAGTGTATCATAGCTTATGTGTGTGGTACAGTTATAGCATTTCAGCAGCGCGACATTTATCATCCAACAACATTAAAATAATCTTTTTAAGTCCGTTCTAATTACAAATTAACTTTTTTTAAAGTATTTTTTTTTACACTTTTGGTTTTTCGGCGGCAACAATAAAAGAAAGTACAGGTGTGTGATGATGGGTGACGGAAAAAAAAATCCTAAATATAATAACGTGACGTAATAAGTAATGAGGAGGAGGGGCGAGAAGAAGTAGTAGCATCTGCTGTTTCATTCACGATGTGTGTGTAGATCGTCTGGCCAGTATCAGCCGGTGACTTGGGAGTTCAGACGAACCAACTTGGATTTTAGTTTTGTATTTTTTTTTTAAAGTATCATACCAAGCCGGTCGTCAAATTTAAAAAATCATCCCAAATTACCAACTGATATTTGACACCCGATCACATGCAGGCAGGGAGGTATTTGTATAATAAAAAGTATAAAGATTACGTCATCGTCACACTCGATCCATCTCGTAAAAATAATAATAAAGCCATTCTCACTCGAGGCAGCAGCAGCAGCGGCAACAACACTTTTTTTTAGATCTTACTTTCTCCCGTGTTTTTTTTTTATATAAAAATATAATAAAAACGTGTACAATTTCGAATCATTCTGTATCAGAGAGACAAAAATTGCGAGAAAAAATAATTACAAGGAAATAAAAATTACTTACTATTTTAATTACAACATTGAGCAATCAACTAAAGTACCTATAAATAAATTATAAATAATATATATGTTGCTGATTTACAGCCCATGTTCTAGTGTCGACTGAAATCATTAATTTTCCATGATAGTGTCCCCACCCCCTTTTTTCGCACATTCCCTTTCATTACAAAAACAATAAGGCTAAAATATAAAACTAAATTATAAAATCATTCTAGACAATTTCCCCCTCCCTTTCCATTTCTATAAATGATTTCAATGGGGCAGGGTAAAAATAATTCAATTAAAAAATAAAACAATGGGAAATATTTACTCGGACAATACTGCATCAACGTATTGTTGTTCATATTCATGTCGGACTTTTTCATGATAAGCGATGTTGGTTGGAGATGATTATGATGTAACAGAGAAGAGAGAACAATTAGAAGAAGATAAGAAGGGAAACTAAAATGCTGCTTACTTTGATTACGGAGCTGGCTGACCAGCCGGGTCTTATCTTCGATTTGGAGGTTGAGCTGCTGCGCCGCTTCCAGTCCGGAGCGGGCCTTGGCCAAAAAGTCCTTTTCGATTTCCAGCTCCCGCCTCAACTGCTGATTGGAGCTGTCCAGGGCCTTCATCTCAGTTTGTATGCTGCGGCGGACTTCGATAATCTCGTTTTCCTTTTCTACAATCAAAATGAGAATAAAAAACAAAATCATACATAAGTTTATTGACACGCATGTTGGCTGGCTGGCAGCTCAAAGCATTGATGATGATGGGGAGTTCCATATGATTTATGTACCTTTTTGGAACTGCTCCAAAACAAAGTGTAGGTTTTGCAGTTGAGTGGCCACCTTCTGCAACTGCTCCTCGAGGGAGGCATTGGAAGCCCGGGCAAAGTCCCGTTCCGCAGTCAGCCTCACGATTTCATCCCTCACCGCACCGCTCTTGTCGCTGGAAATATCGAAAAATGAACAACAATTATTCATATTGAATTCATATCCAACGTGGAGGAAAGTTTTTCTTTTTGATAATTACAATTTCACAATAAAATATTAAAATATTTATTCCCCTCCACAATAATTTATTCATCAAGCCAAACAAGAACATGACTGGGCTAAAATCTAAAAAGCAAAGAAAGCTTGACAATCTCATGCATAGTTAAAGAGAAGAACTACCCAAAAAAAAAATTCACTCTCCACCTTTCCAACTGTCTTTTTCTGTTTTCATACTCCTGTCAACAAATAAATATACAAAGTTCCAAGCTTGACTTCTTCCCTCCATCATCATCATCATCAACAACATTACTAAAAGATAATTCTTCTCGACTCCTTTTTGATTTGACTGGTTAAAACTATGGTTCGGGGAGGGGGGGGGGAAAGCAGCCCTGCTCGGCATTTAATTTCAACCTGGGGAAAGTAGAGGGGCCCAACATAACATAACAGGACACCTCCAAAAAAAGTAAGTACAAATCCACTCAATACAAAAGCATATTATGGCTTGGATGTAATTTCATAGAAAGCTAAAGTACTTGTCCTGTCCACCAATTCCCTTTCCCCACCAAACCAAACCAGCCATAGTCTCTTTCTCCACTCCACTTCACTCCAGTGGAACCGACAGAGTGCTGAGGAGGTAATTCTCTTTCAATTGTTGTGTCTTTTCCCCCTACTCAATTATTCAGTGATGGCCAGCCCTTATAATGTAAGCGGGGAAATAAAGGATAGGTACATATCTAGGATAGAAGGAAGAGTAAATACAATGCTGCTGACTGACTGACTCTTTCTTTTTAGTTCCAAAACTTTTGGAAGGGAATGTGAAAACCAAGCGGCTCTTCTTCAGTTTGGAATCCTCTCTATTTATATTAAACTTATTATTATTATTTTCTGCTGAGGGGGAAGAGGACTATTCCAAATACTCGAATCGAAAGCCCACTTGGAAACCTCCTTCCCCAAACTAAACTGAAAAAGGCAAACATTCCATTCCAAAGCAATAGCAATATACCTCCAACCAAATATGATAAATGACTACCTCCCAAAAGATCAATTTGAATTATAAATTCAAAAGCAAAGAAAAAGCACCTCCTCCTCCTGCTCCAGGCCGAGTCGAGTAAAGTCGAACACACACACACACACAAGCCATATATAAGCTCTAAGCCAGTAAGCTATAAGAATAGTCGGTGGAAATCAATCAATAATATTCATAAATGATGGAGGAGGAGGAGGAGGGAAAAAGGCTGGAAATGTACTAAAAAAATTATTACGGCCCTTCCCAAAAAGTAAAACTATTTTATTCTATGGAATATGAATAGCAAATATGAATACCTAGTTACTTATGTATGCGGGCGATGACATGAACGCAAATAGAAGTCATTTAGAAAAAAAGACAAATAAATACCTAAATATAATTTTTTGGATGGGAAGTGGACTTAATTTGAGTATTTTTTTTTTAAATATAAATATTGCTAATTTTAGCTAGGCTTGATTTTTTTAGAGGAGAAAATAGAAACAGGCATGGATTCTTTTTTTTATGCAGTTTTCATTAAAATTGAAAGGATTTTTTTTTGTTTTTGTATGATTCAGTTTGGTATACTCACTTGTTCTGCAGGGTTTGGGAGATTTCCCTCTGTAATTCGGCAATCTGCAGTCGAAGCTGCTTCTCCCTCTCCTCGCCCACCAACTGCTCGTTTGTATACTGCTCCTCCAGGTCCACCAAGTGATTCTGCAGCCGCTCCAGATCCGTCTGCAGCTTCCCTATCCGCGCTTCCTTCTCTTCCACCTGCTCTCACATTAACATTAACAGAAGAGGAAAACGAAAAAAAAAGAAGTTAAATATTTGATGAGGAAAAATGATCCACAGAAAAAAACACAAGATTCTTCCACACCAAGCAAGCATGATTAAATATTTTAATTATTTCTTTATTTTACCTTCCTAATCCAATCATTTTCCTTTTCCAGCCAGGTCCCTTCCAGCGAGGCAAAAATCTGGGCTTTCAATTCATCCTCATTCACTTTCGCTTCTTCTTGCTCCACCACCTCCATCTCGGCCGCTTTCTCCGGATGCTGCTGCTGCTGTTCCTCTTCATTTTCAGTTTGAGTGAAGCTGCTACACGTTTCCCTAATGTTGTTTGGATTGGGATGGGGAAGGGAAGGTGATAGTGATGGGGACTCACTTGTCGTACCAGCTAAATTAAGAGCTGTTGGAGTCAGACCGGCGGGAGTGGTGCTGCTCGTGTCCGTGCTGATGATTGATAATGTTTCCTCCACTAACAGGGAGGCAGCAGCAGCAGCCTCCGTCCTGGCGGATGATCGACCACTATTATCCTCCTCCGCTCTCTCCTCCTCAATTATCGTTTCCAAACCGAATGAGTCAACTTTGGGAGGAAAGAAATCAATTGCAGATGTCAGCCCACCAGCAGCCGTCGTGGAAGTAACAATATTGCTCGATGTAACACCACCACCACCTCCACAATTTCCTCCATGGCTTAAATCAATTCCCAGGTCCACCTGATCTCCCTCCAACTCCGTTGATGATGATGATGATGATTTGGATTGAGTGGTGGCCAGCTTGGCAACTGTCCTTTCCAAAGTTGACTTCTTGTCTAGGAGCCCCTTCCATATGGATGCGAGTTGTCGCAAAGCTGATAAGATAACCTGCTCCTCCGAGTCCATGCTGGATTCGAAATGGCTTAGCTTCAACTTCCCCAGTGCGGGCTGCCCGTCCATTAGGAAAGTGGAGTGGAGGAGTTGGAGTATATCTTCACTTAGCTTCGCCTTGGCCTCCTCACTTTGATCGACATCCGCCTGAAGAGTCATCAGCTCCGCTCGGAGAGCGTATAAATCTGTTTGGTACTCCGAGCAGCGCTCCTCCAGCTCCTGCTCCACAAACAAACAAAAAAAGAAGAAAAAAAGGTTTAAGAGTCAGAAAGGTAATTAAATCCTTCTTGTTCTTGAGAAGAAGGGAAAAAACCACCATCATCAAAATCAACCTTAATTACATATGGATGGGGATGAAGAGGATGAAGCTACTCCACTTGGTAATGGCATTAGACATTAATCTCTTCACTCAAGAAAGAAAAAAAATGTGCTAATACTTACCCAAGCCATTATGTCATGAAGGCAAAGTACCCATTAGCCCATGACCCTTGAATGACCCATTCATCATCAATTTTTTTATAGAGTCATTTGCATAATAAGCTATTTATGACTTGGCTTTGGTTTAGTTTTTTGCTCACCCTTAGATATGAATCGTCCACCCCATTCGTGGCCCCAGACGTGTCATCCACCAACGGGAAATCACTCCCAATTTCTGTGGTCACGTTGGAGCTCTCTGTTATCTCCGTTTGACACGCGACGGATGATAAGGAAGGTGATCTTCTTCCAGGGCCATCATCCTGATCATCTCCAACAAAGCTGGATGGGACGGTGGAGGTGGATGGTGGAGGCGGCGTGGTCTGGACGAGGGGGCTTCCAGCGGAACTCCCATCCTCCACATTTTCTTTGGCTTCCACATCACGTTTTGCTTCGGATTCCTGTGATAAAAAAAAGAAGAGAAAATCCGGAATAAGATTTTAAGTCAGGTAAATAATCAACAAATGCGCTGTTACGTAATTCTAATTTCGTTATGCATCATCTTAGACAGCTTCTTTTCTTTTTAGGTATTATGTAATGTTACTGTTACGCAATCAACATCAAATCCCGATCTCAAATGTCTAAAAAAATGGAACTTCCTTTATATGATATGTACGACAGAACACAATAAATAAACCATGACATGACTGCAAAATGTCGATCGAGCTGAATTTGAACATTGACCTTACAGTAATTTAAAACGGATTATGATTATGACTTGCTCTCTCAAGTCATTTGAGGCGTAGACAGATTAATATTATTCGCAAAAGAACTTTAATTACAAGAGGATTTTTTTTTATCTTTGCAAATTAAGTACATACAAATAATTTATGACTTGACTTGAGCATTCTATGATGAAATTGTAATAATGTAATAGGATCATATCATGAGTCATACTTCCTCCATCTCTATTTATTTATGTAATTCTTTTTTTTGTTCGAGAACCGAAATGACTTGAACTTAGAAATAAAATTACATAAAAAAAAACCTCCCCTCACTGTTGTTGATATGCTTGTTTCGATTTTAAGATCTCCTCTCACTCACCCTGTCCCTGCTCCTCCGATACAGAAGCTTTTTTTACATTACATTACATTACATTACAATTTTTTTTACAGTCATCATAAAAAAACTGATTGTGTGAGATTAGCAATTCTTGCACTTCTTCACGTTCTCCCTCCACACCACATGCACTGCACTGTTGAGGAGTCATGCATGGCGTGAGAACAAGAACGCTTAAAGATAGATAAAACTAGCAAATAAAAAAACCAATATCCCAACTCGGCTCATTTCATTTCAGTCTTGAGCTCACCCCACCAAAAAAACCTATTAAAAGGTCACGAATATGAATAATGACACCGGCTTTGCTGATCGATACAGATTGCAACTTTCTCTGCAAAATGAACAGAAAATAATGAATGCAAAATTTAAGAAAAGTACCTGCTCTTATGTAACTTTCCGGATTTCCAATTTTTCCAATCATAAAAATCCATTCCCAAAAATCCAAATCCAAGCACATTTTTAAAAAGAGTAAAATAGTTTTTTATATTTGTATAACATTCTACTTCCCTCCTCCCTCCCTTTCCTTCTTTGAACTTTTATTTAACAAGCTTGCAAAATGAGAGGAACCACAGTTATTTCACGTTCTGGAATTACCCAACTCAACTCACTTATTGAAATAGGTAAAGATTAATATTTTTTAGAAGTTTTTTTTTTACACTTTTTGAACAGCTATAAAATTCCAAATTCATAGACTGATTGTGAGTCAGAGTTTCCGATTTCAAACAATACTAAAAAATACCCTCCCAACAACAAGCAAACAGTTCTGTTCTGTCATGCCATGCCACTGCCACTGCCACCAACGACTGAACTGACGATGGTCACGTTTAACAAAGAAACCTGTACTTTGCTTCCTCCACTGATGTATGTATATCCGTTTGTTTTGGACCTCTCCTCATCATCATCATCATCTCAGTACTCATTCTTTTTTTAAATACATATTTTTTTTTGTCTGGTCTGATGGTGGTGTGTTTATGAATAATGACATAAATTAAATGCATCCAACAAAACTCTTCAACAAAAGTTTTTTTTTTCGTACGCCTCAACGGCAACGACAACGACCACCGCACCGCCGCATATTATGACTCGGCTCGGCTCAAGTTATTTCATTCCATTTTTCACCACCACCGTCTCCTCTTTCCACCCAACTCATGAATGATCCTTCACTTCACTCCTCACACTCTCGACTCGAAAAAAAAATTATTATTATGATCTCATAAATATGAGGAAACATTTTTTTTATATTCCTTTCCTCCGGTTAAAACTGCATCCACATCATCTACATCCATATCCATAAGCACCTCCGAGAATATGGGATGGGGGTAACCCAAAACGTTCATTTTCATTTTTCTAAAGGTTATTGCTTTACAGTGCTAAATGGTTGCATAAGAGGGTTCAATTTTCCAAACAAAAAAGCATCAACTTCACTTCAACATTACATCCTTCTGTTTTTTTATGGAGGTAGCTGCTATCCCAGACCAGACACAAATCTAAACAAAAATGATATTTCTTTTTTTTACTTAACACCTTAACCATTTTCCATACAGGTGCAGTTTGATGGAGATGCTGATGAAGCTTAAAATATCCATATTTTCTCTCTCTTTGTATAGCTTTTCAACGTGTTCCCCAAGCCATATGCATGTTTTTTATTACCACCGGATCGTCATATTGAAATATGAAATCTACCTGTTTCACTTCTAGTGATGATGATGATGATGATGATGAGCGGAGTAAAATATATTTTGAGAGATGTGTCGGAGCACAATTGTTCGGCCCATCTAATTTACATTTCTGTATATTTTTTCAACAGTTAAAAAAAAAGAGTTTAATGTGTGTTGTGGAGAAGTCGAGAAGAGGTATGGATTATGTTAGATTTTTTGAAACCTTTTTTTTTACATCCATATCTCCGTCCGACTCTTGAAATTTTATCACTATTTTAAAAACTTTTTTATGATTGCTTGTTTCATGGATGATCAGGAAAGGATTTCTTATTCGCTGACGAGCTGCTCTGCTTTGTTCTTTATTGAATTTCGATATTTTTTATTTGGTTATTTATTTAATAAAAATGGAATATTCATGACGTGAGTTTGAGAACAGACTTGGAATTTAATACCCTAAAAAAATATGAACAGTTTAGGTAGTTTATGCTAAGGCTCGAGAAACCGGTAAATTGTAAATTATAATGTAGAGGGAGAAGCTAAAAAAAACTAGAGCTTTTTTTGTTCATTATTCTCATTTAATTTTTTTTTACAAAAGATCCAGATCGTCACATCTTTGGAGCTTGGAGCAACAGGTGAAACGTGTGGTGGAAATCATTAAAAAACTCACGTCATGATGTCAAAAGTGGGAATGAAAAACTGACTTGAACAAAGGTTACGTATGATATGGTTTGTTTATCGATGTTTGCTTCTGGATTTTTTATAACCGACCAATTTGCTTTTTATTCAATAATTTTTTTTTATCGAAAATTATCATTTAACCGATAATAAATGAAGATACAAAAGCTTGGCTTAATCTCGAGTAAAGCCACCGTTTTTTGTTGTAAGGGCAAAATAAAAAGGGTTGAAGTGGGAGCATGAACGTGACGTGAATTCCATAATGCTTCTGTTCTGTCGGACGTCCAGAGAGCCAAACATGGAACAAGCCAGTTTAAAGTCAGGTAATACTCATGTTGATGATGATGGTACATTGAATCGAATACATAAATGATGCATTTGTACTGCTTATGCCTTTCCCCGTCATAATTAATCAGTAATAATAAATTAAAATTCCTTTCTTCGTCAGAGAAAAATTGTTAACAATGGCATGGCACACTAGAATTATTCACGTCTGCTTCATGAGCTTTCACATATTGCCCCAGTGTGTCCCATCAAAACTGCTTATTCCAGTTATTACACCATCATCAGCCCCATCCATCCCAACTAATAAAATCCCATCCATTTTTCATACTTTCCTTTAATGGACTATGTATTGAAAAATGCATTTCTCCCCATTAGTTTCCTCGAGGAAGGGACATTCCTCCTCTCCTTATTGACTCCTTTCACTTAATTGTGAATGACTCATTATTAGGAAGGGATAATGACAATACTAAAAATACACCCAGCCCTAATCGTAACCCTAAAATAAAGTGCCTAAATAACTAATCCAGCACAATATTATCACATAGTTTGTGTATAGCTTACCCACACTTCATTACGGGCCTTTTAAGTGGGCTCTTACTCCAAACTTGAACGATGCCTTATCCAATCCTCCTCATCATTATCATTTCATCACTCTCACTTCACTACCAAACAACGACGCAAAACGTTAGAAGAAAAAATGCGAGTCTGGGTTTTAGTCTTGTATAAAGCATTTTTAACGACTGGAACCCAACGGCCATTAATACATATTTGGCATTCCTTTCCATTTCCAAGCTTATCAATCAGACGGGTTAAACAGCTTAAAACTGCTCTAGAAAGAAACTTGCACTGAAAATTTAGCTTTTATACATAATTATAAATATCGGAAAATTATAATCTTGAATCAGATTTTTTTTTAAATGATCAGCACAACTGTGGCCAGAAATTCATAAATAACCAATTCTAGTCAACTCTCCTGCTCCGTCGTAATAAAACTTTCGACGATTTCATTAAAATACCATTTGATATCTACCGAGCCATTAACCATCCCGTTTATTACTACTCCACATGAAAAAAAAATTATCCTCCTCACAAATCATAAAAAGGGGAAGATAATGACTTGATATATTTACTCAATGTGGAAAGTAATACTTTTTTTGGGGGGTTTTATGTATGTACTTTATTATTTACTTAACGAAAGATAATCCTTGTCCCGCCAACAAATCGTATGGTATTCATCCTGTGTTCAATGTAAACCATTCTCACTTTCCGTTTATCATTTAGGTATCACAATCAGTATTTACTTGAGAGGTTATCATCAGGAGACTGATTTCCACTAAATCCAAGCTATTCCAAATCCAAACTACCCTAATCCTCCCAGAAAAAAAGGGAATTCATCATCTGGGAAGAAACTAATCCATTGTATGTTGAGATTACGCTGCTTGTTTGTTGCTTCCATGTAATATGATTCATGAGACAGGATTCGATTTCATCATCATTTCCCTCCCGTGCCATGCATGTAACGGAGAATGGGATTGGAATGAGCAATAACAAATCCTCCTTGTCAATCCCTCCCTGTCAATCCCAATAAATATGTATTTTTCTGCGAATGGGAAAGGATCAACAAACGAATGGAAGCTTCCAGAGGGAGAAAAAAAAATCTTTAATTTCATGCGAAAAAATATATTATTATGGCTCCTCACAATCATAATCATAACATTATTGCGTGTTTGATCCCTCATCCCAAGTCACAAGGCCGTAATCTCTCGGTTACATTACGTACTTTACTTATGTCTCCAGTCAAAAGCAATAATCAGTGGTAATCAGTCATGCACTGACTGGCTGTGATGTGATATGCGTCGTATCACATCAGAGGAAGTACATATTGCGGATTTGGAGATTACATAAGTACCTACCTACATTACATGCAATTTAGATCAGCTTGGTAAACACCACCACATTATCAGTCAAGTCATTTCACATTTATTGCAAATCGAAACACCTCAAACGACAGAATAATGCATATCCTTCTTGGATATGGAGGAGGAGAGCATCGGCTCGGCATCACTGACAATATGATATCAAGAAGGCTCTCGAATTACCAGAAACGCAACGAGCACTAAAATTCGACGGCATCGCATCGGCAACGACACAGAGAAAAAAGCTTCACTTCAATCTCTCAAGAGCTTCCAGCGATGAAGCAATTCCAAGTGGAATATAAACAGTTAAGGAAAGAAAGGAACGTAACATAAGAGGGATTCCATTCCGTCAATGACAATGAGAGTAAACTTTTAGTTTTCAAGAGAAAAAGACTCACAATAATAATCATAATTCTGAATGGTGAAACATCCTCGTTTCATTGTAATCCCCCCGAAACAATATTAAGAACCATGCCATACTACTACAGACTACTACTACCCCACCTGGGTTGTCTCCTTCGCCCACTTCTATAAACATCAAAAGAAAAAAAAACTAGTGGAGAAATAAAGTAGATAAATGCCAAACATGCGTGTGTACACAGGAGCAGTACTTATATGAAAATTAGGGACATCATCATCATCATCGACATTGTATATTGGCCCATGATGATGATGATGATGATGAGCCGACATGTCACGACAAGACATAAGGACGCTTCAAAACTTCTCCTCCATACCTGGTTGGTATGTACTTTCCTTTTTTCCCGGTGTCTCTTTTTTGAATGCAATCAACCGCCATGGCATGGGATGGCATGTCGCACAACCTACTTTTCTCTTCTCAATACTTACACCGAAATCCACTTGACCACAATCCATTCCTCCTCGCATTATCATCATGGAAGCCTGTACACTGCT